>JAXGGA010002491.1:0-121035 GCA_038373865.1 Uloborus plumipes
AGCTTCACTCCCTTGCCTTAAAAAAAGAGCAAATCTGCTAGATTTTTTATTAGTTTGTTAAAGATAGCGGGATTTCAAAAATAAGCATATTAATTAAGGGAAAAAAATAAATCTTAACACTTTACCGACCGGTAGCGATTCGAACATCCTATGCCCTTTCACCGCCCGCTCAGCTGCAGATCGTCCAAGACACCGACTCGGTTTTGGCCTAGACTGACGCACGGGGATATATGTGCATTTCCTTAACTCTGGTAAAATTGTACGCTTCGTGTTATTGTAGGGTAACAAAATTTAAGTCACCACAGATTGGTTCAAAGTCGATTAATCGACGCCCGGTCGGTAAGCGCCGGAGAGCAAACGTCGAATAATCGACGCCCGGTCGGTAAGCGCTGGGAACAAAACGTCGATTAATCGACGCCCGGTCGGTAAAGTGTTAAAAATAAACAAATTTAAGACAAAAAAAAAAAAAAAATATATATATATATATATATATATATTTTATACTATATGTATTTCGTCTTTCTGAGATAGAATAATAAGTATTTTCTAAATCGATAGTATTTTTAACAGATTGCTTTTAAATCTCGCTTAGAAAAGATTCCTTTCAGAATTCTAAATTGATTTCGTGTTTCATTTAGCAAACCTGTTAATTCTGAGTTTGATTTCAAAGTTTTTTCATCACAGAACTGTATTTTTAATGCAAAGAAACAGAAGAAATCTGTTTTGTTTGTTAAAAAGTTTAATTGTTTCGTTTGAAATTTTGCATGAAAAAAATTTTCTTCCGAAGAATTTCAAAATTTCCCCCAAATCCCTCTGAAAAAAAAAAGTTTTTTGGTCAGTTTTCGGAATTTTTTGACCGTTCCCATCTCTAAGGGCTCTTTTCCACTTACCGACACGGCAACGATAAATCGTAAGCGATTGTCGTCATCCGACATTGGAGCACGCAAAATGCATTAAAATATGCTATGCGCATTTCCATCTCCTGATCCCAGGACGATTGTGCCGTCTCCGACCGAACGCTGTCGTTTGTCGTCCCATTCGTGTCGGATGGCATCCGTCTCGCCTTAAAAATCGGGACGATATTCATCCATCTGTTTACTTTCTTCGAACTATAGCAATGGCGTTTAAATTCGACATCTCTGCATTAATAAATCTAAGTTTCAATTTGCAGACGATTGATTAAAGATGTAGCAATAAAAGATTTTAATCATTTTATTTTATACTTTGTTTCATTAATTGTAGCGCAGACGATTTTTAATGCTTCAAAAAAGATTAAATTTTCATTCTGAACTTTCTTTAATAAGGAACACAGTAGTAATGGCAGTCAAGTTTGACGTAAATGTTTTGTGTGAATTAATTGAGCAGCAACCGTGTCTATGGGATAAGCGAAATATTTTATTCAAAAACAAAATTCACAGGGATGAAGCCTTGGAAGAAGTTTTTAGATTTTTAGATGAGGAATATGACTTCAAATCTTCTACAGAAAAAAAAACAGACAGGTAAGTTCAATGAGCATTGTTCGTTACTATAAAAATATATTATACACTTTAGATTAAACTACTTGTGTTCAGGGGCGGACTGGCTCCCTCATGAGGGCGCTAACCCAAACCTCCAAAGGGCGCACTTCAAAATAGCACCGCCCCCCCCCCCCCCCACACACACACTTTCTCCGGGAATTATCCGCAAGGGTCTCGATTTTTTTTTACAGCAAAATTAAATTTGGTACAATATATGTTACAGAAGAGTGATTTGTCGAATAAATTGTTTCACCTGGGCGTTATCGCAACTACTATTCCTTTATAGATTGTATGTGCTTCAGAACTTACAAGACAAATGTGTAATCCTCTTCCTATCTTCATTGTAACACTTTTTATACACAATACGATTAATTTTAAGCAAAACACCATTTTTATCTTCTTATCACTTATTTTTAGCCTTTTTTCGTTATCCGCGGTAGCCGTGCCACCCAATTGCGCGGATAATTGGGAGTATACCGTAGTTAAATTCTAAGTTAAACCTGCATAATAAATGGGTGTGAAAATTTGGGTGTGGGTGTGTATGCTTCTTATCCACAGTTTGCGCCGGATCTTTACCAAATTTCGTACCAAAGTCCTTTGCTGCTCAGAAATTCACATTGAAGATTTTCGGAACATCGGAACTCAAAAAAATCCAAAGAGATCTAAGTTTAAATTTTGAGTCATACTGCCAGTTTCGTAGGATTATATTGTGGAAATAACAACAATAAGTTTCTGTCAGATCTTTGCCAAATTTGTCACAAAGATTTTTCAATACTCAGAAATTTCATATGAAGGGGGAGATAGGTGTGTTTAAAAAAATCTGATAAGGTCTGAATTTAAATTTTGAAATAGCTATTCCTTCACTTTGGCGTGAAATTGTACACAATTTTTTCTTTTATTTGAGCCTGATTAGTGAACATGCGTCTCTTGGCAAAACTTTTATTTTCACGATAGACCGTGCAATGACTGAGAAAACAGCTAGTAATATACAATGGCGATGTTTATTCCTCTCATTTCTCAATTAAAGTTATATTTTTTACGAGCGTGTTACATTCTGAAATGTTTTGTGAAAATTTTTTACTTACTCTCATGCAGGGTCTACAATAAAGCGTAAATAATAAGAAAAGCAAAATCTAGATAAAATCCTCTATATTAAATTGCTAAAAAGATAAAATCCTTTAAAATAATACACCAATAAATACTAAAACTTTCAGTTCACAGCAATACATCTCGCTCTATTTTAAACGCGTTTATTTTCATTGAAAAATTAAAGTTACTTCTTTAGCTACAATTTCTTTGTTCTCTGGTGCTTAACAAAAATTGCATTACTTATTTGTGATTTCTGTCTCAAATGCTTTTAAAAATTCTAGATTCTGTATTCTTAAACAAATTAAGAATCTGACCTAACTGTTATGAGTTTAACCATCCAAAACCATTGCTAGTACTTTCCAAACTTGTCTCTCATTAGTTAGATAAGTCGTGTAAATTCGGAAGTTTGAAAAACAAAAATTCGTAATTTGTGAGACCTCCTCATTGTGTTAAAACCGATCTTGTAATACAATAAAAGATAGTTATAATGCACACCATGGAACACGTATATAGATTTAAATAAAATACAATTTTAACCATATTATTCACAAATAAATGGGCTTCATAACAGAGCTTCATCCTGCACTAAATGGTTACATATTAGCTGTTGTGCTTAAAATACAAATTGTTTTTTTCAATTTATTGTTCACCTTCGAAAAGTTGTGGGATTTATAAAGAATTATGGTGTGCGTATATATTGATTAAGCTGTTTAAGGGTATTATCTGCTGGTATTTTTACTTACTGCTGTTTTGATGATCCGCTTACCATTAAAATGCTCATGAAAATAGGGAGGAGCCAGTCAATCAACTACACAATATTCAGTAAATCATTATTTAATTTTATTTTAGGCAAAACTAAACATTTTTGTCGGTAGCACACGTTTTTCAGCACAATACAGTTCAATTGCTTACTCATGCAGCTTTCTAACATCATAAAAATACCTATCTGAAGAATCTTTTGCCAATCGATTTCTCTAACCAGCATCACCACACATGAATTCGTAACCTCAATCAAGGTAGATTGACACTTTGACTTAAAACACACACACACACACACACACACACACACACACACACACACACACACACACACACACACACACACACACACACACACACACACACACACACACACACACACACACACACACACACACACACACACACACATAAAAGAGAGAGGAAAACGCACAAAAATAAGAGCGCTTACTTTGGTTTAAGACCATACTACCTATCCTTTTGAGGCGCTATGAATTCAAAGTTCATTTTTTCCGCGATTCATTTGAATATTGTTCTGAAACTTTTATTAAGTACTTCACGCTCTTCGAATTAAAAAAAAAAAAAAAAAAAAAAAAACACCAAAGGCGCACAGGTTCGAAGGCGCAAAGACGCATAGCCCAGAGGAAGATGTTTTTTTCTTGGTTGAAGGTCTTCCTTCCAGACTATCTATCACCTCTGAGGGCGGGTGGGGGGCAATGAATTAAAGTGAATTATAGCACATTATTAATTATAATCTCCTGCAGCAAACTTTCATCGACTTTCAATCGCTTTGAATTAAAAAAGGGGGGGAGGGAGGGCACCCAAGTCAACTAGATACGAGGGTGCAATGACACACAGGCCGGAGGGCGCTCACTTTGGTTTAGATTAGACCCACCCCCCTCCGACTGGACTGCCCTCACGTCTGGGGGCCTGCGTGTTTCATAGCCTCCGAAAGCAAAGTGGAAAAGAACGAAGGCACACAGGTTCGAGGGCGCAAGGGCGTACAAACTGGAAGGCGCTGTATTTTTTTTTTGGCAAAGATCCCCCTTTCCGACAACCTATCACGTCTGGTGTGCAATAAATAAAAGTTAATTATAACAGGTACATTATTGAGAATAACCATCTTCTTCAATCTTTATAGATTGCTTTCCGTGCTTCGAACGTAAAGATTAAAAAAAAAAAAAGGGGGGGGGGGGCTTTGTTCACGGTGAAGGACGCACAGACCAGAGGGCGCTAACTTTGGATGAGATCTCCCTTAAAGACCACCTATCACTTCTGGGGTACAATAAGAACCGTATTCTGACAACGCTTATTGACTACTTTACATGTTTCAAACATGAAACAACTAAAAAACGAGTAATTAACTAAAGTTGAAGGCGCACTGGCAGTGTGTGGGGGGGGGGGGGGGGGGTAATTTTCAAACTGTTAGGGGTTGCTTTTAAATCATTAAAATTATTTTAAAAAAACGAAGGCGCACACGTTTTGAGGGCGCAAGGGCGCACAACCCGGAGGGCGCACCTGCCCGCGGGCAGGTGGCCTCTACGGCCAGTCCGCCTCTGCTTGTGTTAAATAACCTTGTCCAGATTTTAACTTTTTACTATTCTTTGTAAATTTAGTAAAAATATTTAAAATCACCTAAAATCTTTTTGCAATTTCATGAAAAGTGTATAAAACTCGCCTACAATGTACCTTTCTTTAAAAATATCGTGCACCTAATACCCGTTTCTTAATTTGTTTTTTTTTTTCTCCGGAGGTAAAGCAAATATAGTAGTTGTAATCTGTTAAATTGAGCAGCCATAATAATATACGTGCGAACACAGTGCTGTTTCGAAATGAAATGCGGTGGAAAATGACCCGTTCGGAGAAACGATATCGTTTGGATGAAAAAGCAGTGCTATAGACGACACGACACCGTACTTATCGTTGCAGTATTGCCGTCCGACTTTCGTCGTTGTCGTGTAGTCAAGTGAAAAAGCGCCCTAAGCCTGATTATTTTCATATAGAATAAAATGACGCATGCTTCGTCTGGCTGTATGGAGGAAATTCAAGCTAGTATAACGATACACATACAGTGCGTCGCAAAAGTTTAAGCACTATGCAAATTTTTGAATAAAAAGAAATCTTTTCTGCAGAATGCTTTCATATTTATACTGTAAGTGGCTACTATGATCCTAATTAAGTGTTTGAAGTTTTGAAAAATATCACCGCAACGAAAATCAGAAAATACAAAAGATATTGTAACGAGTCCGTAGCACCTTCAACTTTCTTTAAATGAGCAGTCCAATCTTGAGGAAGTAACTATAAATTTATTTACAAGTATGTACACTATTTACAATAAAGCGGGAAACAATTGCTAAACATCCAGCAATTAGGTAGCAAAACAGTACACTGTACTCTCAACAGTAACTCAGCACCACGTATCTAACGTGAACAGTAATTAAGAAATTACAAAAGCAAAACAAACATCCGCCCAAGCGAATAAAAACGAGTCACCAGATCAAATCTGAAAACAACTAACTGACTGTGTTCAAGGCCAGCTATTTATACTCGAGAACGAAATTACGACAATATTCCAGCAAAATCCGGAGCATTCTGTTTATTCATAATTTGAACAATCCATTCACGAAACTTCTAGTAAAAAGAAAACAAAAACACACTCAGCGCGAAAATGTCTTCATGCTTATCAAATGTAGGGCAAGCGTAAAAACTACAAAACGTTACAGGGTCGGTATACAAATGGCAGAAGTGATATCTTCAGATACTTTTGCAACATGTCGGCAGATAAAAGCAAAACTAGTAAAAAAAATGATGCAAAGCAGGAAAAACAACAACTATTTACAAGATTTGTAGCAATATTTTTTTGGTTGTCGCAAAAGTTTATGCACAGATCAGATTTTATGCATATATCTCTTGAAACGTGATGCGTGAAGAACCAGTGCGGTTCTTTTGAACGAGTTACATAGTGTAGCAATGGCTTAAAGTGTTATCAAGATGCCGAAGTCACTACAGTTCTCGTCTGAAGAAGTTGTGAAACTCTGGAAGCTGAAAGCAGAAGGTAACTCTGTTATGCAAATATCATGGTTTTTAAATCGATCTAAACGTGGTATCAGAAATGTTCTGAAACGTGGAAATCAATTTAAACCTGCGTTTCGCTCAGGAAGACCGAGAAAAACTACCTCTCGTGAGGATAAAGAATTAAAAAACTGGCCTTAACTGAAAATTTGACACTTAATCAAATAAAAACTAGACTTGTAACAAAATTATCACGTGATACCATAAGCAGACGAATAAAAGAATCAGGATTTATCGAAAAACAAAAGTTAGCTCGTAAACCTTTTCTGAAAAAGTGTTACAAATAAGCAAGACTGCAGTGGGCAAAGCATCATATGCATTATAGTGACGAATGGATTACCGTTGTGTTCTCCGATGAAAAAAAAAAGGAATTTAGACGGTCCCGATGGGTTCTCATACTAATGGCGTCAATTGAGGAAAGACCTGAAGTGCGTATTCAGTAGGCGGCAACATGGTGGTGGCTTAGTCATGATGCGTATGGGGCGCTTTTTGCTTCAACGGACAAACCTCTCTTAGCTTTCTAAAGGGTAGACAAAATTCAGAAAGGTATCAAGATACCCTGAGAAAGCATTTGTTACCATCTGGTGAAGTCCTAGGTGG
This sequence comes from Uloborus plumipes, assembly GCA_038373865.1. Taxonomy (NCBI): domain Eukaryota; kingdom Metazoa; phylum Arthropoda; class Arachnida; order Araneae; family Uloboridae; genus Uloborus; species Uloborus plumipes. The sequence continues at coordinate 7,038 of JAXGGA010002491.1, forward strand.
TCCTGATTGGATTTTTCAGCAAGACAACGCTTCAATACACAATTCCCATACTACGAAAGAATGGCTTGCTCCTCAAAATATTAGTGTAATGAACTGGCCAGCACTCAGCCCGGATCTAAATCCCACAGAAAGAATCTGGGGAATTCTTGCATGTGACGTATACCAGAATGGGAAGCAGTATTGCTCTGTTCAAGAGCTTAAATCTGTAATCGAGGAAGCCTGGTAAAGACTAACTCCCGAAACCTTCCATAATCTCGTGCTATTGATGAAAAATCGCATATTCGAACTCATCAGATGCAACGGTAACACCATAGACTACTAAAAGACTTTTATGCTTTCTAAAATATATATATTTCGTTTTTGTGCTTAAACTTATGCGACAGCAAAATTTTGATTTTATCATGTAATTGTATTTTAATTTCTATGAATTGTTTCCAAATTCGAAACATGGATTTGTAAGCTGTATGTTTAATTACAGTAAAAATTTCAAAGCTTTTTGGTGTATACTTTTCGTCTTATCAAAAGATTTCGGTTGTGCTTAAACTTTTGCGACACACTGTACAATTATAAAAATATTTGAATTAAATAAACTAATTTTGCTTAACAATGAAACAAAATTTTGACAATTTTCTTGAAGGTTTGAATAGGAACTAAAGTTCTAAACTAGAAATTCCAAATGGTCGTCACTGGCGATATGAGTCATTTTCAACAAGTACAGAATTACATAGTCGCCACTTTTGGCGGCTGGGATTTGATTCCTTGGGAAGCTACTTCCAGTGAAATGGTTGCCCGTTGGCGAGTGGCGACCGCTAATCTAGAGCTTTTATGGGAGCCCAAACTTGATTCGAAAATACAATGTCCGAGAACTATTTTTCTTCTTATTAGTGGGACCCAACAGTAATAACGTTTTCTTCAATCAGATCAGTTGTTAAAGGTTTTTATTTTAAATCCAAGATTCTTTATTATCTTCTTTATTAAGGGCATCCATATTTTACATCTTCTTTATTAATAATTAATTATAATTAATTATTTAAGATTCATTATCTTCTTTATTAAGGGCCTTTTGTCCTCTAGTAGTAAACTTTAAATTCCGGATAGATTTAAAAAGAGGATTTTTCGAGCAAAATATCTTGAAACGGCACCTTGTGTACAAGTTAAATTTTCAAGTTTTTGTGTAACAGAGAGTGTTTCGGCGATCGGAAGAAAGGGAAATCTGACTGCTTCACCCATAGTAGTCACCTGACATTGCACAATCTGATTTAACTTTATTGCGATCTATACATGAAAAAAAAAAGCTTGAAAATTTGGCTTGTATCCAAAATGCCGTTTCAAGATATTTTGCTTCAAAAATATTTTTTTTTCTTAAATCTATCCGGGATTTAAAATTTACAAGGATGTGGCAAAAGAGGGGCTCTTGATAACGAGGATAATCACATCGTTGATTTAAAATAAAAACTTTAAAAAATTGATTTGTTTGAAAGAAACGACATTACTTTCCAGTCTTCCCAATAAATTTTTAAAAAATGAGAAAAAACAAATATTAAAGATAAAAAGTGAATTTTTTGATGTCAGGTAACACCCGGACGAATTCTTTTACAATTCGATGCAACGACACTCGCAAGCTTTTGTCCAAATCGTTTCTTTATTCGCCTCGGAATTTCTCAATACTTTTGAAGCGTAAAGATCGTACAGGAGACAAAGCCGCAAGATTTCAGAGATTCCTTTCCAAAGCCCTGCCTGGAATAATAAAACTTCAGTACTTGATTTCTTATTTCTTTTCTCGAATGCCCACGGGAATTTTGTCCAGCTGAATATCATTTCTTTTGAAATCAGATCCCTTTTCCTCACTTTTGAAATATGTATTTACAAATCATGCGTCTTAAATGTGAGAGATCTTGACAAATTTCGGATAAAAAAGGTCTGTCAGAAAGGTGCCGATGCAAAATACGTTTTGAATCAATATACTCTACATTGTTCACGAATTCATCAATGCCAACAATGTTGTGGCTGTGTAATCGTGGTGAGTTTTCAAAACGCTTGGCATCACAACTATTCTAAAAGTTCCGTTCAAATGCAAAAATTCTGCCAAATATGGATAAATTAAAGTAATCAGAAACTTTAAAGTTTTTATTAAAATTCAAATTTATCCGTCAAATAAATTAAATAAGCCATTAAACAATATTTAGAGTTATGTTGAAATGAAAAGTACTTCTCCAGCTAAACTAAGCGACATCAAGTTTCAGCATTGATAGAATAGCCAACGTTTCTGTAAAACATCAAAAAAAAAAAAAAAAACCTGCTTGCTGATATTTTTCAGTCGGTAAAATTCTTCCAAACTTCATTTCAGAAGCTACCTTTTGAATCAACAGATTGTAATATTTTACAAACATGAAGAATTTTAGGAGAAGAAAGTAGAATGTGGAGCCTCTATTTTTTTTTAATTGATAGTCCAGTTTAATTGATGAAAGAAAAAAAAAAAAGAACTAAAATCGCAAATGACGATGTAGCTCTGAATTTTTAATATGTTGTTTGGGTCCCTTAGGGTAGTGTAAATCCAAGTTTGCACCTTTCTAAAACCTGTGCTCGCAGCGAAACTCGCGAAAAACTGCGAAATTTTCGGACATTTTTTAGTCTTTCCTTTATAACTCCTAAACTATGCAACTTTTGACTATATATGTGAATACCAATTTTAAAGAACACTAAATTTGCAACAATTTAAGCTCAAGTGGAGTTCTGTAGGACAAATAGTTTAGAAGATATCGTACTTCGAAAAATGGAATTTTTTTTGCGAAAAGTGAAAAAATTATGCTTCGATCATATTTTGGAGCAAATATCGACATAAATTCCTATTCTACAAGGCAAAAAATGGACATGTTATTACAGCACATTTAATCAGCTTTCATTATAGCCCAAACAGTAGTCTGTAGGCTCAATATTTCATTTACAATCACGAAAAATAAATATTTAAAATTTTGAGAAATGAGCAAAATCGTTTCCTAATAAGAATAGGAGGGCAGTAGACAGTAAAAAAATGCGTAGAAAGGCATTGAAAGGGTGACACTGTATTAAAATGTTATTGTAAGAACTAAAAAAAAACTTTACAGGTCATTTTCACTCTTTTCTTTTTTTTTGCTATTTTTATAATGGTTCTTGTTGGCTGTGGTCTTATCCTGACTGTTTTCTGATTTTCCCCTATCACTCCTAAACTATGCATTTTTTGATGATACGTGTGCATATCCATTTTGAAGAACATTAAATTTGCAACAATTTCAAGTGGAGTTCTGTAGGACGAATTAGTTTAGGAGATATCGTACTTCAACAATTTGTCATTTTTTGCGGAAAATGAAATAAATATGCTTCGATCATATTTTGAACTAAATATTGACATAAATTCTCATTCTACAAGACAAAAGATAGACATTTAATTACAGTACATGTAATCAGCTTTTATTTAAGCCTGAAAAGAAGTCTGTAGGTTCAATATTTCATTTACAATTGAGAAGAAACAAATTTTCGGAAATTGAAATTTTTTTTGAGAAATGAAAAAAAAAATTGCTTTCTAATAATAACAGAAGAGCACTGGACAACAGAAAAATGCGTAGAGTTGTATAAAAAGGGTAACACTGCAGTAAAATATTATTTTCATAATTAAAAAAAAAGACCTTACAGGTTAATTTAGCTCAATGTTTCGCTTTTTTTTTTCTTTTGTGGGTCTTTATTAGCTGTGGTCTTATAGCTAAGCTGCAGGAAAAGAATGTGGTCTTTGTTCTGTCTCAAGATGTTTGTGTATTTTCTTCATAATCGAGAAATGGAATGGCAAGGAAGTAATAACAACTCTTTCCATATTTAAATGAACATCTGGATCCAAAATAAAGACAACCTCCCTTTTCTGCAGCTACGCAATAAGACCATAGCTAATAAAGACCCACAAAGGAAAAAAAAAGAAAAACATTGAGCTAAACTAACCTGTAAGGTTTTTATAAATTATGAAAATAATATTTTAATGTAGTGTTACCCTTTTTATACAACTCTATGCATTTTTCTATTGTCCAGTGCTCTCCTATTCTTATTAGAAAATTTTTTTTCTCATTTCTCAAAAATAATTTCAATTTCCGAATATTTGTTTTTTCACAATTGTAAATGAAATATTGAACCTACAGACTTATTTTAGGCTTAAATGAAAGCTGATTAGATGTACTGTAATTAAATGTCTATCTTTTGTCTTGTAGAATAAGAATTTATGTCGATATTTGGTTCAAAATATGATCGAAGCATATTTTTTTCATTTTTCGCAAAAAATGACAAATTGTTGAAGTACGATATCTCCTAAACTATTCGTCCTACAGAACGCCACTTGAGCTTAAATTGTTGCAAATTTAGTGTTCTTCAAAATGGGTATGCACACGTATCATCAAAAGTTGCATAGTTCAGGAGTGATAGGGAAAATCTGAAAAAAGTCAGGATAAGACCACAGCCAACAAGAACCATCATAAAAATAGCAAAAAAATGAGTGAAAATGACCTGTAAAGTTTTTTTTTTAATTTTTAAAATAATATTTTAATATAGTGTTACCCTTTTAATACCATTCTATGCATTTTTTTATTGTCCACTGCCCTCCTATTCTTATTAGGAAACGATTTTGCTCATTTCTCAAAATTTTAAATATTTATTTTTCGCGATTGTAAATGAAATATTGAACCTACAGACTACTGTTTGGGCTTGAATGAAAGCTGATTAAATGTACTGTAATTACATGTCCATTTTTTGTCTTGTAGAATAGGAATTTATGTCGATATTTGGTCCAAAATATGATCGAAGCATAATTTTTTCACTTTTCGCAAAAAAATCTCCATTTTTCGAAGTACGATATCTCCTAAACTATTTGTCCTACAGAACTCCACTTGAGCTTAAATTGTTGCGATTTTAATGTCTAATTTGACTGGACTACGAGCTGTATTATTGGACTTTAACATTGCCTCTAAAAATGTTGAATATGGACTCAAAAACTGGAACGGATGGCCCCCGTAGAGTACCACCCCCCTACCTCTAATTCGAGATTCCACTCATATGAAGTAAAATGAGGAAAACACTTTTTATTTGGTATTTTCAGTTTTTATTCTCGTAAAATAAATCAATCCACAGTGTAAAGTTTTTTTTTTCACTCGAAAGTTATTTTTTTTAACTAGCAAGGCCTCATTTCCTTTGAAAGTGGTGTTGCACTTGCTCTTGCCCTCTTGTATGAGCCGCCCATGCTTTTCCCCGAAACTAAACTACATTCTACTTTTTTGTCCAGCGATCAGATTTTACACTCTTTTACCCACAAAGCAATTGAATATTTCTTTGTTTATGTGAGTACGAAAAACTTGCCTTTGTTCATATCGCACCCTTGCTACAAAAGTGTCACAACTCAAAAAACTACGTTTTCCAGGAATTGCAAAAAACTGTTCCCGGGCTGACTAGGCACATTTTAGTATTTTTGAATTTGTCAATATGAAGACCGATACATCTCAAACTATGATCGTTAGTTACGCACGTTACTCTACGACGGCTGGACGGCAACTCAAGACGTGGCATTTCAGTGGAAGGGGTCGTATGCATCTTGATAACAACAAAACACCATAACTGTAATCTGGTGGCTGATTTTTCAATGCAACTTCTGGCTCTTTTGAAGATTGGTAGAGACGTGTAAACTACGTCTAATGACGGTCATGACTCAAAATTACAATTTTTGAGTTGTGGCACTTTTGTAGGGTGCGATATGTTAAGACAGCATCTGCAGATTCGTTTCGATCTTAATTAAATCTTTACGACAAGGAAAGATGACAAGGAGTTAAATCGAAATTGAAAACATCAAAACTGAATAATATATTCTACCTCCATTTTCATTACGAAACAGAATTAAATATTTTACTAAAAAATTAAAATATTTAAAACATACTTCTCTAAATAAAGTTTATTAGCTCTTTTTCGTAGGTTTTTGAAAAGAGTAATTACCTTTTTATACCTTTGAAATATTAGTAAAAAACAAAATTAGTTCATGAACACGGAAAAAAAATCTTATCTTTAAAAATTATAACGATTTATTTTTCTTTTACCGTGTTCTTCAATTACATATTTTTTTTAAAGAGTCCTCAAGATAATATACTTGATAATTACTATATCTTTTGTTGAACAGATTACTGATGATTATCTTTCCCAAATGTGAACAGAAAAAAATCTTTTGTTCGAGGAATAAAGGCTTCGAATTAGAAAGAAAAAATTAAAAAAAAAAAACTTCTACTTAATTCAAGAGGCAGAAGAGAAAACGAAGAAAATTATTTTATTGCATGATAAAAAATCATTACTTTTTTGTGCTCTAGACATTTTCTGTAAACATCTGCTAAGACAATCTTTATCGTAAACGACTTTTAATGTGTATTTAAATGAATTCTTTTAACTTCTATATATAACCATAACTTGATCTTTCCATAAAACACAAATAATTGCTTCGCAGAACCTTAAGCTGGTATTTATTTTTAGAAATGAAGCATAATTAAACTATAATGTATTTTCAAGAATAAAAGAGTTATGTTTTAAAAATAAACCAAATGACAAGAATGATTTTAAAATATTGCGCAATTGACGAATGACTAAGGCGAGGATCTTGCGAGGAATTTGTGCTGAGGATTTTAAAAGAGGATGAAATTTTTTAAAGGTTTTTACACAACTTACTTTTACAACCAGCAACTGGTTTTTGTGAGTCCCATCTTTTGTATGCATCAGAGAAACGTTTTCGCGTGCTCCTGAAAAACAACAAAAATGGACTACTTTCCATTTGCAATTTTTTCCTTAAATACCACGGGAAAATACTGAAAACGAAGAGAAATTACAAACCAAGAATACTGGTGCTGTCGGCCCCATTTAAACGAATACTGTCGGTTCTAAGAAATCTTATTCGATTAAGCGGGGTATTCGATTAAACAGGGATCTTTAACATTGTGTCTCTGGCATGAGAAATATTCGGTTCCGAGATATTTTCTTCGTATATGCGGGGTATTCGTTTATCCGTTACCCAATTAAGTGGGTCCGACAGTATCTTTACTAGAGCAGACCGACCAAACAGTCCCCAGTGAATAAACACCTCATAATTTTTATGATAAAATAAGGTTTTAAAACATTTTACTCTGATGAATTGGCAGTAGTTACTTTCTTCTATGCATTTTCGGAAAGAAAACTATTAAAAAATGCTGTGTTCGTCTGTTGTTGGTGGTGTTCATTCTCTGGGTCGGGGCGCTTTTTTTCCTTTCAGCTCCACAAAAAGCTTCATGCAGAACCATAAAAATTATCTTAAAATTTCTAACATAAGTACACATGTTTTTACTGTCATGTGGCTGCTGCTACAATTTTCAGCCATGCTATGATTTTTTTAAACTGAAATTGAACTTAAGTGCTCATTCACTGCTTGGTCTATCCTGCATGCTTACTTTGTTGAAAACTTCATCTATCTTATAGAAACCAATTTTTCAACAATATTTTGAACACCGAAAGGAGACTATCGGTTGTTTCAAAAAATCCTGAGCGATGTTTTCAATTTTCAGCATAAGGTAACACATGGATAGACTTTGGGGCCGCACATGGTCTGCAGGCCACAGGTTAGGTGCCACTGCTTTGATATAATAAGATAAAAATACTCTTTCAGTTCCTGCATGTCAATAACTCCTAAACACTTCTAGTGTTTCACTACACACACAAGCTTATTTAGTTTTCCAAGGAGAGATTAATTAAATATATCTTCCCATTGATTAATTGGCACTTTTCTTCGAAATCTCTTTCTTTTTACGACGCTGAGAAAAGTTTCACTTTTCGCTTGACTAATGACTGAAAATCAGACTTAAAGTCACGTGCCCTTAATTAGCACCTGTCATTCGACAAACTTCAACCGTGACATCAGACATTTTCTTCAAAGAAGCATTTATTTCTTCGCAAAAAGCGCTGAAGTTTCGTGTGAAAAAATTGGAGCAATATTTTGTGTTTCGTCAAGATTAGATATTATTGTCATATATGGGAACTTTTAATAGCAGCATAACTGCCTTTCTAAAGCTAATCGCTCCCAAAATGGTAATTTGAGAAAAGGAATATTCATAAATTGTTTAAATTAATTTGAGAGGTAACGCTTAATGGTCAAATGAACGTTATAAAGAAATTATCAAACGTTTGAGAATACTTTTAGCTCATCAAACTTAAAGAAAGCAAGTTTATGTAATAGAAATAGATAAATGAAATGGATAAATACCTTTGTGTATAAAAAGCAATATTAATAACGTTGAAAAGTATCAACATGTGTCTGCAGCATTCTTGCGCATTTGTACTTTTCAACGTTGTTGTAAATGCTTTCAAGTTCATGTGTTGCGCTGTCGTAGTCCCGTTTCCTTTATTATTGCGGCACTTGATTTTATAGCACCGCAATGCGTACTTATACGTATAGTCTGACTCTGATAAGTTGATATCCAATCGGCTTAGACAATTCCATTTGTTAAATTACGGAGACGAGAGCTGATTTGCGTTGCTGATAACAGTTAGTGGCGTTGTGCCAATGTAAGAACTTCTCTCCATTCATCTAAAAAACGTCTCGATGGGAGGTTAAGAGATGTCACCGCAACCTCCCAAACATTGCCTCATTCGGCAAATTTGGAGAATAAACTTCAAAACGCACTCCCTTCAAAATAATGACCATTGGTAGACTTGTTTATATTTAGTTATTTTAATTGCATTTTCAGATTTCAAACGAGAATGTTACTACCTTTTATAGACGTTGAAAAATGTCTTTAGGAATTTTTAAAATTTCTGAAAAATCATTAAAGAAGTATAGTTTCGACGCGTGCACATGAGTACATATGCTTATTTCTTTTTACTTGAATGTTGGAAAATCAATTTGCTTCATATCAGGATATCATTTTTCCAAAATCAGAGGGTATCATTTTTAAATTGTCCACAATGCCAGCAGAATCAACCGGCTAATATTTGTTATCTAATAACACTGGGTCGAGTTCCCGTGAAAAATATGATTTTCACATAAATCTATTCCATGAGTGGAATTTAAAAAGTTATCTTCTCCTATATGACTAAAATCCTCATTAATGGCAGCACTTATCTCGTCGCTTAATCATTTATGGGAGATTCCCTGTAAACTCGTCATTTCCTATACAGAAGCTGTCCAATCATTTTTAACATGTTCGTATAATTATAACACTGTAGCTCAGGAAATGAATCTATTTGGTTCAAAAGAGGGCCCATTGAAATTTGTGTTTTTTTGGTAAACTCTGACAGGGGACAAGTCCATTGCCGTATTGCTAGGCAGGGGAATGTCGACAGAGGACTATGTATTTCCTTTAGCTGCGTAATATTTGCAAAATAAATGGAACATGATTAGTTATGAAACTACTCATGTATGTCGGCACAAATCATGTGAATAGTAAATAATATGTTTCATAATTAAACTTATCAACAATTTTAAAATCCCCTACCAGAGGGCTGTTTTCTCAACGACCAAAATGCATAATTTCATCACAAATGTGGCTCCAAAACTAAACAAAGTGGCGTTTCAACAGCGTTCTCAACAATTTTGGCAACTTCACACTGATTGCGTTTCACTTCATGCCGAAAAACATTCGTGAAAAACTTTTTTTCTCCATTGCAGTTTTGAATATGTGGCAGGGGACTTTTTAAAAAGACACCGGACAGCACTTACATGACAATAGTAAGCTTTAGAAATACGTAACACGACCTTATTTATTAAAAAACATAGTTTCATTATTCTATTTGTAGACATTAATTACCAAATTTATGTACAGTGTTAATAGGTTTTTTGAAATATTACTTTTAAGTGTTATAGTATATGATCTGGACAGTCAGGGAGCTGTGTTTTTAGGACTTAGATAAATTCTAGAAAAAAAAAATGTTATCTCTTCAAATACAATTGGGCTGTGAAGCTTTAGTGCTTTTTTTTTTTTGAATAAAGAGAGATAATTACTTTGTTACATTTTATTATTTTTAAAAGACGCTATCCGGAAAACCTATTACGAGTTTACAGATTAAATACTAATAAAACGCCGTCAGATTTCTGAAATAGTTCCTTTAATCTGTTAAAACCGCTTAAGCCTTACGGCAAAATTATCAGAACACGTTTTATCAAAGTATTTCGAAAACGTATTTCTCTGCAAATTTAAAAAACAGAACTCATTTCAAATTACTTAATTAAGCGAATGAACACAAATATAATAGGCAGGTGACAATTCTTTTCTTCAAACTTTTGAATTTTTTAAGCATTCTAAATTGGTTTAAATTCAAATACGCAGACGTACTTATCTTCATATCTTATTCAAATTTAATCGAAAATCCATTACTAGTTATAGACGTAATTTACAGTTCATGAATTAACGGTTTTAATTCAGTTTTCGAACGTATAGCTTCCTTTATACATTAAGTTTGAAACGTACTTTGTTTTTTTTTAAGTCATAAATCCTCCGAGATTTTACCTTCATGAATACTCTATCGTTTTATACGAAAAACTTTTTCTCCCAATCGTACTTATTTCTTCATTCTTCATTATATATTTAATAAAAATCCGATCCACTTCAGTCGAATTAACAACGTAAAAAATGCCACTTTAGAATTATTACTTGGTTCGTTGATTCTGCAATCTCATCTTATTAATTCAATTCCAGCATAGGGGAGTATAGATCAACTGAATTCGTTTCATTTATTCTTTTCTTTTCTTGTATCTGTGCAGTTAGTAGCTTTTACCGGGCAAAAGAAAAATTCTTTTAATGCGCTTATGTCAACCGTGAACGGTATTTCATACACTAGATGATTAGTTATAAGGTTGATTTAAATAATTATTCAATTTATTTCTTTTATTTTAATGCTGAAACAGTCATGATTTATCTTAGAACATTTTTTTTTAATATTACCTTTTTAAATCAAACTTTTTTTGTTTCGAATTTTGTCACACGTAAAAATATATTATTTGTCACCCGAATAATTTTAAATTCTGTGCAGTTCTTAAAGAATTTACTCTAATTATACTTGTTTTTCTGTATTTTTGTCCCAAAAATGGCAACATTTATAACTTGCTGTTCTGATTTCAACTTTTGCCTCATTCTAAGAATTTAAACTTCCGTGATTTTTTTTACAAATTGTTAATAAGAAAATATTGAAAGCAAAATAATAATTGAGTAGTCAAGATGACTTTACGATTTCTAGCGGGCGGGGGGAAGGCTTTCGCTCCTTTGATTCAATTTGTGATTGTTTGATAGTGAGTAACATGATTCATTTCCGTTGCTCAAAAAATATTTTCATAAATCTTCACTGAATCTTCTGCGAATAATTTTTGTCCCTGTAGCAACGAATGAATTAAGGAAAGAAAATTTCTCGGGTAATAAATATCATCACCTGCTTTTCTCGCATGTGTATCAACGCCTCCTAAATACTAAATGCTTACTACATTTGCTTCGCTACGGGTGACATTGGTTCCACTTTGAGCTCCACCTTGCGGCAATCCGATGATGCCGTTGTTATGGTGATAAATCCGAACAATAATCGAATTCATTTTTTGATTGGCTAATTTTAAAATTTAAATTGAGAAATCAACCAATCGTTAATTTCTCTTCTCTGGAAGAACTCCGGTAGATGGCAGTGCTTTGTGAACCAAGGAAGAAATTTTACTCTGTGCTAAAAACCAGAGAGCATCAGGCATTTAGTATTTAGGAAGCGTTGGTAAAATACAGTGTTATTTTTGTGTCTTCTTTCTTTCTTTTTTTTTCGGAAACGAACATCGGATTTTTTTTTTCACTTGTTTTATTTTTATGTATTTTTAGAATATTCTTTAACTCTTAACGCTTGCATACGTAAATTAAGAATAATGTTTCTTTGGAGAATCTCATATATCATAATGCAAATTGGTTTGTACCATACATATTCGAAGGATTTTATTCAGGATGTTTCCTTTTTGTGTTTGCTGCAAAACAAGTTGGTTTGCCTCCTTAAACTGCATTCAACAAGGGAAATATATTTCTTTGGTAGCGATAAAATTTTGTTGTAAACAGTAATGATAGAGAGACTTGATAAATCTACTTGAAACTGAAACCAACACATGTTATTTTCAAAAATATCAGCTGATTACCAAAATCTCTTCAGTTGAGAAATGATCAATTGAATATTCAATTAAATGTGAAAGGTACTGTAATTTTAAGTATCAATCAACAATTTTTGCTATAAATGGAACCTTATAAAGATGCGGGGTAATCAACTTTGATAAGTTTACGTCGTTGTAGTTCTTGCTTTCAGGTACTTTTTACAAGAAACTCTACTCTGTAAGCAACTTTCATCTTACACTGAGAAATTGTTCTCCTTGTTTATCTCTTTTCACGGAAAACGTTTTCCAGCTGGATAGTTGAAAGATGAAAGAAAAAAAGTAAAATTAAAAAGTTAATAAATAAATAAAAATAGATTTTGGGACCAGTCTTTTTAAAAGGCAATCAAAAAGGTTAATATTACTTCCTTAAAAATTTTTGTAATTCGAAACTTGGATCCTCGAATCTTAATTTCTACTTGTAAAAATGTGTCAGAAAGGGACGTTTGCTTCTCGAAATAAACCTCTCCACAAGAACAATATAAACATCACTTAAATGAAATTTTTTTTTGCCACTTTCTACCTTTAGGAGACAGGCAAATTATTGCTAAAAATCCAAAAAAAAGTACAAAACAAAATCTAAAAACTGTATGTCAAATTCAACTAAAATTCGGCATCGGACCTAAAAATTCTTTTCAAAACTTCACTTCGTATACCATAAAAACATCGTAATAACTTTTAACTACTGTTAAAATTAATGTTTACTTTACTGCGTACTGCATGTATCTTTTTTAAAGCGCAGATAAAATTACTTAGAAAAAAAAAGAAGTCCGCCATTTTCTTTTACTACTGTTCAGGGGCATTTATGAAGGCTTATAAGTCACTAAATGCTAACTTTATTAGCTTTATCTATCGTTTTTGTCGCTGATGCGTCCATCTTAATCTTTATAACCTTGTGTATCACTTAATGTGGGTAATCGTTTCTTGGTTTACAACAGACGCTGTTCACGTGATTGCAGTGTTTTTATCACCTTCATTTTCCTAGCGTTTTGGAAAAAGAGGTCATCAAATTGTTTTCGCCCGGATGTTACTATTTATTACGACTTATGAAAAACATTTTCTTGGATGGCTTTTTGTATTAATGGTCGTTGAGATGTTTTTTAAAGAGTACTTTTATTGTTAGCTTCCTTCCCTCTTTTCGTGCTTAAAGTCACCTTGCCGCAAGAGGGCGTCTCATGTTTGATGAAATTACTTATCTTCCAAACGTAAATTGAAAGTAATAAGCTCCCCTGGGGGGGGGGGGGGGGCAAAAATGTACCCTGTTTTTTTATAATATTTTTTTGAACAATAACAAATTGCTAATTGTTTTCTTTTTGGACCACAGACGTCGTGTAGTCTCCTTTTCAGATTGGGATCGAAGTCCGCAACAGGCGTCCCTGTACTTCACCACACGGAAAGTCCGCCGGCCCTTGCTCCTTCGATAACATGCAGAACATGGTGGTGCCCATGTAGCCTGCTGCCTGCACACGCACAAACATACACACATCTCTGCACACATACAAACACATTGCAACATAGGAATAGGAACACCTATACATGCACTCACTCTCTCTCTCTCACTCACACACACAAATAGCAAGATACGCACGCCAACACACACACACACACGCCCATCGCAATTCGTCATTGCGAAAAGCATAATTTGAATTCAAGATGTCCAAATTGAAATAACATTTTCTATTTTTATTTTATTTATTTCCTTATTTAATTTTTAAATCCTTCAGATTAAATTCTGTTTCACTGATTCATCTTCGTCTCTTTTTTGCAATTTAAAACTATAATAAGTTTCAAGAAAAAAAAAAAAAAAGAAATTTCCATTTCCAATGGAGTTTTAAATTCGCGTGATATTTCAGAGAATATCGTTTTTCATTTCTTAATTTAAAATATAGGAATGAAAAAGAAAAAGAGAAACTCTTTTGGTTTGAATTTCAGGGGGAAAATAATAATTGGAAATTGATTTTTCTTATTTATGATCAGAAAAACGGATAGTGCTTCAGAAAGAGGTACTTAACTATCAAAATACAGCCTACTAATGAAGCAATCGTGAAAGCGTTCTAATGCTTATTTAGAACGTGATATTCTAGACAGCTGCAGGGCTATTGGATTTTAACTCCCGTCGCTATAGAAACAGATAATCTTTACAGAATATTTTGAATTATTTTTACTCCCACTCGTTGCTGTAACTACTAACGCACGCGTCATTTTACATTTTTTCTTTTTTGATAAAAGCGAGTATTCCCATCTTTTAATAACTCTTATCAGTTATTCTGTTTACGTAGTTACTGGTATATTCAATGACGCAAATCAGTAATTTGTAAACTACTAGAACAAAACATAACATTATTCTGGTGAAAAATGTACATTTAGCTATGTGGAGTAAGGGTATTTTGTTTCGTACGTAGTAAATTTGAACAATTAAAATACGTCAATAGTTAGTTGAATTTTGCTGATTTAGATTTAAATTTAGATTTCGAGAGCATATTTATCAAGATTCAGATTTTGTCTGCATATATTTTTATTTGTTACATGTTTGTTCTTATTCAGATTTATCATTTAATCAATAATTACTGAAGTGAATAAATGAAAGTATGAAGTAATGTTGTTATATTTACTAAGATAGAGAGGAGTAAAAAGTAATACAGAATGCCTATAAAGTCGTTCACAAAATTCATTAAAAAAAAACAACTTCGGATTCAAGCGCAAGGTTTTTTTTTTTCCACTTGCTAGCTTAAATTTAGAGTTTCTCAGATTTAGGTTTTGTACGCTTATTCATTCGTATTTAGATTTTTTGTAATTCAGCTTTAGGTTTTATCTATACATTAATTTGTACGCATATTTGTATACATACGTTTAATTACGTTAAAAATGTCATAACAATAAATTCCCATTCATTTTTGGATTCGACGGTACTTAAGTATATTTATCTAAAGAAATAAGACTTTACTAACTATAGTAATATTGCAAATAATTCCAATTATTAAAAAGGGAGAATTTTCTATCTTTTCTTCTTTCTAATAACACCACTGAGATATAAACTTACTAACAACGTTAGTGGTATTTATCAAGAATGAATTTTTAAGCTAATTATTAATGTTTTGAATTTTTAATACTTGGAAAGCCAGAAGTTGCAGAAGCTTTCCAAAGGAAAAGAGCTTACGAAATCAAAGTTTCTAGTTTTTATTTTCGTGCATAAAAATGGTCCGCATGTGTGCAAGAATTTTTCAAAGAAAGGGGAATTTGAAACACGTACAGGGAATATGAACCAACAATTAACTTTTTCATCATACGTGTTCGTTAATCTAAAGATGTTATAAGGCATTATTCAGCAAATTCTCTAAAGAACAAGCCAAGCATTTTCATAATTTAGAATTTTTTTTAAAGTTTAGAATAGTATGTTCTGATTTTAATTCTTGACAAGTTTTCAGCTGGTCTATATTAGCTTTAATTTTCATGAATATTTAGAGCAGGGGCATAAATTTTCTTTAAGAAAAATAACTTTTTTTTTTCGTCACAGCGTGTTAAGTTAATAATATTTTTATTAAAATTAAAAATAATCTCATTAATATTTTGTAAGAGCTCTGATATGATTTCAGAGATTGTATATGTTTTTGACGATATTTATATAAAAATGGTCAAGCTTTGCTCAGAATAAGGAAAGTCATTCTAAGAGCAAGAGAGAATAAACATTTTTTGAAAAGCAACATCTGGAATAGAAGAAATAGACACCCAGAAATGTTTAGTGCCATCTATGAGCGATATTTTAAATTAATGAGTCAAACATTTTCTACTTGTAATTTTTATTAGTCTCATAGCAATAATCATAAATTTTATATTTATGCCTAAATTGCAACTTTTCCTTTAAAATTAGCCCCGTTTCTCAATTTAAGAATGTTTAAGAGAAGTAAATAAAATAAAAATATTTTATGTATTCAAGGTAAACTTGCAAGGCAATATTGCCGAAGATACTTTTACTTATATCAGTCAAAATGTTAACTTGACACCAAATTACTTTTATAAAAGTAGTAATTCTTACTTTTTAAGGAAAAAGTTGTTTTCATGAATATTTATTGCGTAAGGCGGGAATTATTTACAACTCATACCTCGCACAAAATAGAACCATTTTTTTAATGCAAAGTAAATAAAACGCAAAATTAAAAAATGCTTATACTATATTATTTCTCTAGCCTGTTTTAGGTTACCATGCCTGATCGTCCTTATTTCTTTACCAAATTCTAAGACTTACACCTTGTTTTAAAGTTTATCGTGTCGGCTACTGACGAAAAATAAACCTACGGTCAAGAAAACAAATTTCGCCAAAAAAAAATGTTTTTTCCCCCTTCTGGTTTTTATAGCACATTACTTTAATAAATAGCATCCGAAAAGCATGTCGCAGTGGCGCGGTTGGTAGAGCGTCGTCATAAAACGGGAAGGGTAGTATGAGTTTGAATCTAGGCTAAAAAGTATTTTAATACTTTTTTTTTCCTTCAGTAGAATTCCATTCTAACTTTTCATCATCATATATATTATTTCTCAAATATGTTTTTCTTTCTTTGGGGGGGGGGGGGAGTTCACCATAATATTAGCAACACTTCATGCAGCTTCAAAAGTAAAACAGCATTTCAAAGATTTTTTCACCGCAACCAGCGAAAAATAATCAAGAAGCTTATAATTTTGCTATTATTCAAAGTGTTACTTAAAAAACGGGTTTTTGCGTTCATTCTGTCAAGTGCGAATGCTTCGTACGGAAGTAGAAATAAAAATAGGATAATAAATGGATTTTTTACTTTAAAAGCATATTAGTGTTGTAGGAAAAATTGTTGAATTCAACTGCTAACTAAAATTGCAATGTTTTATAAGTTATGATGTATTTTTCACATTTTTGAAAAGAAGAATAAAATCTTTTCGTTGAATATCAATGGAATTTGAAGCTTGGTGCATAAAAAACGAATTTTCTCTTAAGAATGATGGAAAACAAAAAAGTGTAATGCATAAATCGCTGTATTATGCTAAAGAGATACAATATTTTTTCCATTGATTTGACCCGCATGTAGCTTAAATATTATCTTATAAAGCACAAAATTTTCCAGGACAGTTTTAGATTTTATTTATTCATAAAGAATTTCTTAATTTCAACATTTATCAGAACAGGAAAAAAATTTCCTGAAAAGTCAATTCGAAGCAGCTATTGAGTAAAACGATTGAAAGCCGAATTAAGAAATAAAGCTAAAGAACAAAATGTAAATTGCATTTGAAAATCTGATATTGAAATATTAAAGTACTCCTTTGAATTCAGGGTCTATTATTGAGATGAAATTATATCAAATAAGCAAGTTAAGAGCTGTTGTTTATTTCAGGTGTGCTCAACTTTTTTTAAAGCTCAGCGTTTAACCCATTTATGCCCAGTAGCCTAAAAACGGGACGCTTGTTAGTTACTGCATGCAAAAACCTGTAATGGGTATATCATTTTACTAAAGCTGTTTTTCACAAGTTAAATAGTCCTTCTTCTTGAGAAAACCAGTTAGAGCCACTATTTGGATATCAGAGTTTATTTATTGGCAGCTATTTTCAGACAAATCAGTCAAGCAACGATCCAGCATGGGTAGCCACAGAAAGTATTTTTTGCGAACTTATTTTTCCTAAAAGGCTCATTCCACGTAAAATCACCTAATTTTAATAGTCGACCGTGCCGTCATGTCTCGATTTTGTTCAATATTTTTTTACGAATAGATACCTATGAGATAAACTCAAATTAAATTTTTTTAGATTTTTTGAATAAAAATTTAGGGTTGTAGAATTTTTTGAAATTTTGATTTTTTCAGAATTTTTGCTTTTTTATTTTTGGTATGCATTTTGAAAAAGCTCTATAACTTCCTCATTTTTCATTCAATTAAGCCAGTTTACGTATCACTTTAAAGCTAATTATTTTCTCCTTCAATATTAGTGACAAAAATGAGATTGTGAAAAATAGAAATTTTGCCAATGGTCCTCTGAAGTCAGATTTTGTGTTTTTTCAATTGGTATGTTCAATAGGTCATATCTCCGGACTACCAACTAAGAACTGCACGACACTTTTTTTCTCTTATGACAACATCATACCCTTTTTATGTACAAAAAATTAGGAGGGTGCTTTTTGCAGTTTTGGAATAAAAAAATCAAACGTGTTTTTTCAGTTGGTATGATCAAAGTCATATCTCCGGATTACCAGCTAACAACTGCGCCATTTTCTTTTTCCATAATGAAAACATCATGATGTTTTTATGATCAAGAAATTAGAAGGAAGTTTTTTTGTTATTTTGAAATAAAAATATAAGATGTTTTTTTCAAAAAACTTTACTTTAAAGTCAACTTTTGAAACTTAAATTTGAGATTCACTCAGCATCACACGTCACAAGCAGATGAAAATGTATCCTATTTATTACATTCAAATACTTGATGGTAGTTTTATATTGTTCTATTGCTTGCATGCTTTGGTAGTGAAAAGTCACTGTATAATTATTTTACTCTTCAGTAATTATTTGTTAGCCACTCCATCAACCGATAGGAATTACGATAAAGTAAACTGGAATGTCTTTAAATATACTTTCATTCATAGTTTGACAAAAAAGGACTCGCGATCTCTTGGTGGTTGGAAAAATTTTATATTTGGTTTCCATTATTCTGAAATCTACGTAACATTTTATAATTTGTTATCAAATGAAAGCATAAAAATTTCATGAATAACAATCTTTATTTCTACCATGATCCGACAGTGGCAAAAAAAAAAGGTTTTTCAAACACAGACACCTTTTTCACTAATATACTCTTCGTGTCTAATGGCTTGAAGAAGTGATTCTCTCTACTGCCTACTATTCTTAAGGCTCTTTCATATCTTTGCTTAAAAAAATCTTCATTTGCAACCACTTCCCCACTGCTGTAACGAAAAACATCTGTGTCCCCAATATGTTTTGAGAGGCAAATTGAAATAGATCATGTGCATTTAAAATCTGTCCTTCGACAGTTCTTTGAAGACTTGCTCTTATAGCAAGCCGTTTTATTGTGCCCTACTCCATCGCATGCATTCTTGCCATGACTCGTGGCAAAGAAATGCCATTCAGCTGCCATGTCGTGGTCTTCCTTGTGATAGCATAGTTTTTTTTTTTTTTTTTAATTTTACGGAGTTTTTAAACTTATCGAAAACTTGATTTTTAAAGAAATTTTTTTCAAAAATTCAATTTTTTTTTTTTAAATTTCAGAACAACAAAAAACACCCTTCTAATATCTTGATCATAAAAACATAATGATGTTTTCATTATAGAAAAAAAATGGCGTAGTTGTTAACTGGTAATCCGGAGATATGACCTATTGATCATACCAACTGAAAAAACACGTTTGATTTTTTTATTCCAAAACTACAATAAGCACCCTCCTAATTTTTTATACATAAAAAGGGTATGATGTTGTCATAACAGAAAAAAAGTGTCGTGCAGTTCTTAGTTGGTAGTCCGGAGATATGACCTATTGATCATACCAACTGAAAAAACACACTTGATTTTTTTATTCCAAAACAACAAAAAAAACCCTCCTAATTTTTTATGCATAAAAAGTATATGATGTTGTCATCACTGAAAAAAAAAATTGTGCAATTCTTAGTGGTACTCCGGAGATATGACTTATTGAACATACCAATTGAAAAAACACAAAATCTGACTTCAAAGGACCATTGGCAAAATTCTATTTTTCACAATCTCATTTTTGTCACTAATATTGAAGGAGAAAATTATTAGCTTTAAAATGATACGTAAACTGGCTTAATTGAAAGAAAATTGAGGAAGTTATAGAGCCTTTTCAAAATGCATACCAAAAATAAAAAAGCAAAAATTCTGAAAAAACCAAAATTTCAAAAAATTCTACAACCCTAAATTTTTATTCAAAAAATCTAAAAAAAATTAATTTGAGTTTATCTCATAGGTATCTATTCGTAAACAAATATTGAGCAAAATCCGAGACATGACGGCACATAGCCTTAGGTGATTCGACGTGGAATGACTCAAAATTAACTATTTTAATATGATTTGCTTAGAATTGATCACAGATGTCTTCTGTAATGTTACTTTGCAAAAATAAAGTCCAGTAAGGTCGTATTTTGCTCACATAACTGCAAAATATCCCATAAACAGGACGTTAAATAACTTTATAAATATGACAACGGCGAACTATTTTAAGCCTAAAATGTATGTAAACCATTCCAAGTAAGAGTTTTAAGCAGATAAAAATTGAAGAAAATTGTTTAAAAAAACTTGGGCATAAATGGGTTAAATGAAAAATCAGCTTTGTGCTGCAATATTATTTTTTTTAAAGCTCAGCATTTAAGGAATGGGATGAAGAATAGATGTTCAAAGCACGGAACACAAAAGCATTCAAGGAGGCCAATTTCTGGTGTGGAGGATAAGAGCGGTTGTGAGGAGGTAATATAACAGCAAAAGGCTGACGAAACACTAAAGTAATAAAATCGTTATTACTTCTAGTAGTAAAGCCGTCCAAAACAGAAAGAGAATTGTCAATTTTCGTTTCAATAGTGAATTAGATGCAAGGATCAATAGAACTAAGAGTGGAGAGTAGAAAATCCTTATCGTCATGATTTTAGTGAAGCAGAACAAAGCAATCGTCAACATAAAACGGATACTTGATGGTTTCAAAAAGTTTTTCCTCAAAATAGTGCATATATACTGCCGTGCTAAGTGCAAAAGTGGTATTTGCAGACGATCTCAAACTGAGATATCGCTGTTAAAAGTTTTGCGCCTAAACGTATTTGATTCAGTAGGTACTTTTCCGAATTTTTTAAAAAATCACCACAAAACATTGCATTTAGATAAAATAAGCTACGAAAACCCACCTGGTGATAATTACTCAATTTTGTTAAAAAGTACAGATACGACTTTTGTGCTTAAGCACGGCAGTACAAATGTCCCTTAACCCATTTATGTCCAAGTTTATTTTAACGTTTTTTTTTTTTTTTTTTTCAATTTTGATCTGCTTAAAACTCTTACTTGGAATGGTTTATTTACATTTTAGGCTTAAAATAGTTCGCCGTTGCCATATTTATTAAGTTATTTAACGTCCTGTTTATGGGATATTTTGCAGATACGTGAGCAAAATATACGACCTTACTTGACTTTACTTGTGCAAAGTAACATTACAAAAGGCATCTCTGATCAATTTTAAGCAAATCATTTTAAAATAGTTTAATTTTATGATAAACTAGCCGGGTACCCGGCCCTGCCCGGGTTTCTGTGGGTGTAGGGTGGTTTAGTGAAACTCATTCATAAATTTCCCAACACTAAAGTGCATATCTATAAACGTAATGGCTACTTCTGTAAACAATTGGCTATGTTATGGATAAAACTATAAAAAAAAAAATTAATGCAAGCTAAAAAAAAAATAGCAAGCTAACAAATAATGTTTGAGTAAATAGGAAATGTTATAAGCTTGGTATATTAAAATAAAATATATATTTACAGTAATCAATCGCACTGAAATTAACCATTTCCAAATATTACTCGTTAAATAAGTCCCATTATTAGTTTCTATCCTCGTGAACAACATTGGGTGAGGTGAAAAACATCATTATGTACCTAATTTAGAAATTTTTTTGACTACTATAAAACACTTTCTATTTCTCTAAACTATTGCCAAAATCAATTTTTTTATATTTCACCCGTTAGCGATTGTTGGCTCAGATAAAATATAAAATCCTTAGAAGGCAATAAAATTCCATACTTACTCCAGAGAAGCCTTGGTTCACAAATTTTCAATATGAATTACCAATCAAATATTGTTGCTGCATGGCACCAAATTTTTGCAACAATTGGGTTGAAAATTTAAATCATTTAATGGGGAAATGACAAAAAATTAACTGTTTTCCATAATAACTTTTTTAAACTAAGCTTTTTAGAAATAAATAATAGCTTATACTGTTCCCTGTTACTGTAGCTATCTACGGGGCAATTCCACGATAAGGTCAACCAGATGGTCAAAATTTCAAAATTAATATTTCTAAACAAACAAGGTATCATTTTAAAGGTAAAGAGTTGTTTATTTTGAAATTCATGTCTAAATTTTGATAACTTAAGTTTTGACTAAGTTACAAGAGCTCAAACTAAGGTCAACATCCAGAGCGTTTTCAAAGTATATTTGACGACTCTCAAAGAAGCTCTGTTTTTTCCAAAATATACATACTAAAATTATGAATTAAGACGAATAACTATTTAAATATTCAATGTACAGCAGGTGATGTTGCAAAAATGTGTGAGAATATAATTCATTTTGATTTGTGACAGAATTCCCATGGGGCACATTAAGTGTTTTACGTCCGACACCAAAATGTACGATTAATTATGCTGGGCCAATAATTTTAAAGCTACATACATTTAACTTCGTATACAAAGTAAGATCTTTGGTCTCATCGATGTAACCTATTAACATTTTGTGACAAGTAAATATTTTTAATTAAAATCTAGGTGTCGGACGTAAAGAATTTTTTTACGTCCGACACCGTTTACGTCCGACACTGTTACATTCCGTATATAACACTTGTTTACAACTGTGATTCTCCATATTTTACCTTTAATTACAAAGTTAAAGTGAAACATGATTAAAAAAAATAATTTTGACTTTACTGTGCATACATATACTTTAAATTTACTTATTAAATAGTAAATTTTACTTCAGAATAATACTTTAAAAGATTTTTTCTCCTCATGCGACATTTATATTAAGACAATTACAATGCCTCTGAGTTGTTCTGGGAACTCTTGAATTAATAAAAAGTTTATATACATATTATTGCTTTGAAAAAAAACAGCAACACAACTCTAAGTATTCATCTAAAGTTTTAAAGGCTAGATCATCACAACACAACCTGTATTCTGTTTCGCAAAGAGTTAGAACACATGGATTTTGTAGTTGGATTAGTACAAGTGGATGCTTACATTTTTTTTATTAGTGTTCAGATTAATATTCATATTTGCTGGTTGATGGTCGTTGATGCCATAGGAGGCACTGTGAAAAAAATCGTTTGGCGCCGCGTTAAAGCAGGAAAATGACGGTGATAAAGCGGAGCAATTTTCTCAAGTTGCAGCACTTTTAAATCCAAATATGCATTTTAAGTATTAGTGCAGCAGATATATGACAAAAAAAAAGTGGAATTGTGCCTTTAATGATAGAAGCATATAACTTGGTGTGCATATACTACGTATAATTACAAGTCATTTTGGATACGCGACTATCTGAGATTTCGAATATTTCAGTAATGGCGGACGTTCGAAATGGTGGCCTCTGAATATATTTTATGTGCTTCTTTGTTTCGATATTCACAAGGTTAATAGCTTACGTTGCGAAAAAAATCATAGAATTTAATATCCTTTTCTAATAAAGTTCTATTGCATTGTGTGTTTTAAGTGGATTTTAACTTTTACCGCTGGGGGCGCTTTATAGTTTTTTTAATCGTCCAAAATGCGCAACAGATATGTGACCAAAATTGATGGAATTTTGTCTTCAATAGTAGACGCTTACAAATTTAGATAAAAATAATAAATATAAACTCATGTTTGTGAAAATTACAACACCATGAAGAAATCGTCATAATTGAATGAAAGTTAATACACAGCTGAGTGATAGTGGTACAAGAAAATGATTAAACTTAGAAAGAGCCAACAAATAATGAAAAAATATTGAAATTAGTATATTGTGTAGCCAGCACGCGCTGCAATAAGTGCTGCTACGCGACGTGGCATGGAGTCAAATAAATTTTTAATGACTGCCTGATCAATAGCATTCCATACTGTTTGTATGCGTACCCAAAGTTCGTCTGTAGAAGCAACAAGACGAGGATCACGAACGAGATGCCGACCAACGAAATCCCACACATGTTCAATCGGCGACATATCTGGGGAATACGCTGGGCAGGAAAGAAGCTGTACTTGCTGCGATGCACGGAAGGATTGAACTGTCCTAGCGACATGAGGACGGGCATTATCCTGCTGAAATACAGCGCCAGGCAAGCCTTGAAGGAAGTTTGGGGCTGTAGAACTTCACTGATGTCCCGGTTGCCGTTCAGGCTACCTACAATTCGTAGCAATTGAGATCATCCGTGATATGATATGGCACCCCAGACCATGACTCCAGGTGTTCGTCCACTGTGACGTTCGATAATGCACTCTGGAAGGTGGCGTTCACCGGCATAGCGTCGGACGCGAATGCGGCTATCATGGTGCCACAAATTAAAGCGGGATTCGTCAGAAAACACAACATACTGCCAATCAGCACGCCAGTCCTTATGCTGATTAGCCCATTGTAGCCGCAGGTGGCGATAGTTTAGCGTGAGCGGGATCCTGTATTATAAAGGAGTCCTTGTGCGCAGTCCACGCTGCATCAGACGTCTACGAATTGATGAAGCACACATTGAAACACTTGTAGCTGTTGACCACTGTGCTGCCAATTGTCTGGAAGAAGCTGTATGGTCCGTCAGTACCATGCGGATCAGGTGTCTATCATCGCGCTGACGTCACTTTTCAGGGTCCACTCCCGGATTTACGAGCTGTCCAACACTCGTCCGTCTACTGCTTCCAAACACGCATCAGTGTGCTACTGTTACGCTGCACACGAGCGGCTACTTCAAGATAAGACAATCCAGCTTCACGAAGACCGATGATCCTCCCCCGTTTAAACTCTGTAAGTTGTTGAAACTTCGCTCTTTTTCGTCGAAGAGGCATAAGCAACGTCTCATCTAACGTTTATCACAAGCAGATAACCACCTATAACCATACACACCTTGCTGAAGCCGTCTATTTATTCGAATAAATCTGGCGTTCAGAGGGCGCTGCTCAGCGTACGCATGCGCTACGTGTCTAAAATTCTAATCATTTGCATATCATACCCTACTTTGCATTTGCTGAAAATTTCAGCCCATTCACACAAGTCCTTCATGGTGTTGCAATTTTCACAAGCATGAGTTTATAATTACAAAGAGCATACTCTTTATGCATGAAACAACAATAACTCTGTATAGTGTTTTAAGAGTTGTCATTTAACATGATTTAAAAAGGTTTGAAGGAACTCTAAAGATATTCAGAGGCAGCTTTGGATTTCAGTATCCTCTCTCTCTTTTGGATATTAGTTCTCTGGTTGTGAACCGGAGCCTCCCCCCTCACTCAAAACCTTTACACTTTCTCCCACCCTCTTCAAAATGTTAAATTCAATAAATGTTTACTTCACTGCCTATACAATGCAGGTTATTGAAAATATAAAGACAATTGCATATATGATAAAACAAGGAAATCAACTAAAAATGTTCAAATTTGGAGAATTCGTGAAACTTTGAGAAGCTGTATCTCAAAAACTATTACAGATAATAAGTCCATTTTGGTATCAACTTGTAGTAAATTTAATGTAGTTTAAATATGTAATGGACGATGTTTGTCAAAAACGTGCTCTTTCATGGTCAAAATGTGGAAATTTCGAAAAAAGTACGAAAATTTAGCAGTTTGACGGCTGCCATTACTCCAATAGACGAAATCTCAGATGGCCGCGTATCCAGAATTAAATCATTTGTTGTGTAGTATACGTATGCCAAGTTTCGTGTTTCTATCATTAAAGGCACAATTCGGTCACATATCTGCTGTACTATACACTGAAGTGACAAAAGTCATGGGATACCTCTTAATATCGTGTCGGCCCTCCTTTTGCCCGGCGAAGTGCAACAACTCGACGTGGCATGGACTCAACAAGTCGTTGGAAGTCTTCTGCAGGAATATTGAGCCATGCTGTCTCGATAGACGTCCATAATTGTGAAAGCGTTGATGGGGCAGGATTTTGGGCACGAACAGACCTCTCGATGGTGTCCCATAAATGCTCAATGGGATTCATGTCGGGCGATCTAGGTGGCCAAATCATTCGTTGGAATTGTCCAGAATTTTCTTCAAACCAATTGCGAACAGTTGTGGCCCGGTGACATGGCGCATTGTCATCCATAAAAATCCCATCGTTGTTTGGGTACATGAAGTCCATGAATGGCTGCAAGTGATCTCCAAGTAGCTGCACATAAGCATTTCCAGTCAATGTTCGGTCCAGTCGCACTAGAGGACCAAGTCCATGCCATGAAAAAACAGCCCACACCATTACGGAGCCACCACCAGCTTGAACAGTGCCTTGCTGACAGTTTGGGTCCATGGCTTCGTGAGGTCTGCGCCACACTCGAACCCTACCATCGGCTCTTACCAGCTGAAATCGTGACTCATCGGACCAGGCCACGGTTTTCCATTCATCTAGGGACCAACCGATATGCTCACGTGCCCACGAGAGTCGCTGCAAGCGATGTCGTTCTGTCAGTAAAGGCACTCGAGTCGGTCTTCTGCTGGAATAGCCCAAGAAATCCAAATTTCTCCGCACAGTTCTAGCAGACACGTCCATTGTACGTCCCACATTGATTTCTACGGTGATTTGACGCAGTGTTGCTTGTCTGTTAGAATTTACGACTCTTTGCAGACGTCGCCGGTCTCGATCTTTAAGTGCAGGCGGTCGACCACTGCGCTGTCCATGGTGGGATGTTATGCCTGAAATTTCATACTCTCGGCACACTCTTGACACAGTGGATCTGGGAATGTTGAATTCTCTAACGATTTCCGAAATGGCATGACCCATGCGTCTAGCTCCAACTAACATTCCGCGTTCAAAGTCTGTTAATTCACGTCGTGCGGTCATCATCACGTTAAAACCTCTTCACATGAATAACTTGAACAGAAATGAAAGCTCTGTAAAAGCACTGCGCATTTATACCTGTTCTATGCGATGCTACTGCCATCTGAAAGTTTGCATATTGCTATCCCATGACTTTTGTCACTTCAGTGTATATTCCAGCAAAAGATATACACATAGATACAAAGCATTTGCATCAGCACTAGAAAGCTGTTTTCCATATTCCGAACATCAAATCTGCTCATTTTTTCAAATCAGTTGGACACAATCAAGATCAAATTGGTGACATATCACGTGATAACCAAATTAAGAACAGTACCAATATTTACTATGCCAGAATCTGATAATTCCGGGATCGAAGAATCTGCAGATCTTGATACAGTAAACATCAATGACTGAGTTGCGGTAATGCATGATGCCAAGCTTTATCTTGGATGTATCACCAAAAAAATTGCAAATTACTTTGTATTAGTCATGCATAGTTCTAAAGGCTATTTTAAATGGCCAAGAAATGAGGACAAAATATTTTACAAATTACGGGACATTGTAAACGTATTCGTCCTCCGATCCCTACAGGAAAAAGGGGGCAGTTTAAATTTGATGAACCCTTTTAAATGTTAAAAAAATATATGTGAGACCTAGGAATAAAAGTTAAGCTAATTTTCTTATTTAAAACTGTAATCGTTGACATGTATTTACATTTAAGAACAACGGTTTAGGTCCAATTCGAAGAGTTTACGTCCGACACCACAAATTTACGTCCGACACCAAGGTAAAAGTAGTTCCAGGTTAATTTTATTCAAAACAATATCATTAAAAAACTGTAAAATATTCTTCAATCATAAGTATACTATCCATATTAGCTGTTTTTGAAATTAAAATGTAAGCCAATTCGCAGAGTTTCAGTAAATTGTAAGTGAATCTCAAATTTTACTATTTGTGCGTTTACGTCCGACACCAACTCTTTAAATCTTCTTAATTTCTATTTAAGAGATCTATTTTCAAAAACTAATATGATTTTTTATTCATTATGATGTAACGAGTATTTTGAATACCAACTTAATCATTTCTATTCAGTTTATATTTGATAAATGGAACTAAAACTAAAAAATATTTCTTCATTTTTTACGTCCGACACCATGGAATTGCCCTACGGTGAAAAAATGGTTAAAATCGGTCCAGTAGTTTGGAAGATTACCCCGGACATACGTTTTCAAAAGTAGTCTTTTATGTATATAGATAAGTTCGCAAAAAAAAAAACCTTACTTTTTGTGGCTGCCCATGCTGGATCGTTGCTTGACTGATTCGTCTGAAAATAGCTGTCAATAAATAAACTCTGATGTCCAAATAGTGGCTCTAACTGGTTTTCTCAAGAAGAAGGACTATTTAACTAGTAGTTGCGCCCCTTTTTAAGCTACTGGGCATAAATGGGTTAAAATAGGGCTCAAAAGATTACCCATTGCTAAACCTTCAGACACGCGATAGTATAATACACAATCGAATGCAAAAGTATTCTGCTCAAAATCATCAACATGAACACATTAACATGACATACGCAATAAACCCATTAGCTTCCTCTAATGTAAGGTATGGGGGAGAATTATTTATGCTGAATTCGTTTACTTTCATGTAATTACAATTTTAAAACAAAACCCGTAACTTCTCCATTCATTTTACCACATCCTCCCCACAAAAAGAGAATCTAAATCCTGCATGCATCTCCTAAAACGCGTAAGAGACCCCACAGATCCGCTCCACAAGCCATTCGAAATCAGAAATGGCTTCATTTTATATTTAGAGCAGAATACGAAATGGACTGTTGGAATTCATTCGATTTCCTCGATAAAGGGCCACTTAGTTTATTTCGCTCCGCTGCAGTTCAGAAGAGAATCGCTGCGAGGCTTTAATTAGCTTTTCGTACGGAGGGGCTTCGCAGCATCTATCCGAGGACCGATTCTGTGTAATGGATTATATGTTCATTGGGCTGAAATTAATTGGGATATAAGGTCGGGGAATCACGCTGTTTACAATTATTTGTGGGGTATTTTGCAAAGCGAAGTTGACGCTTTAGTAGCTGATACCGTTCTTATGCCATTAAAATTATAGCGAACTTTTGGTTTTTGTTTTATTTTTTCGCTCGTAAAAAATTTAAATTAAGAGAGAAGGGGTAAAAAACGGCAAAAATACTCTTTTTTCACTCATTAATGCCTGACATTTTTTTTCAAAAGATATTTTGTATACTGGTTACAAACAGTGTTAAATGGACAGGAAAAATAATAAAAAATATATTATGTAGAAAATAATTTTTTGATTAAGGAAATAAAAATCGTCCCTTAAAAGTTACAATAGACCCAGAAGGGTATATACTTTTTTTACTAAAACTTTTTTCTGTCTACGATATAATATAAAAAAGACATTTTATAAGAAGAAATAAAATCAGCAATTAACATAAACTGGGAAGCAGGGAATAACTTTGAAAACTTAGCTTTTCTTCTTGAGATTGTGAACGATGTCATTTTTAAGAAAGATCATATTAAAACTGCTACAGAACACACTTTACAATGGTTATGTGTTGCAATCTGTTAATAATGAATTGAAACAATACCAAGGTACTAATTGAACACTATTATTTGGTTGAAATGTTCATTTTGGGGAGATTCAGACCATTTTTGGAACGTTCCTAAAATGGGTCGCTAGGTACTAATGGATTAAAATGAACAATCTTAACAACTTATGCATTGAATTAATTTGTTAGTGATTTTTTATATATATTTTGCATTTCTTAGTTGAGAATACCTCAAATAATATGTGTAGAAAGCATAAAAATTTTGGCAATCACTAGTGCTTAGACCCTAAAACCGGTATTAGCCGCTAAAAAAGCTGTTTCTGATCGCTGACTCCAATTGTCGGTCTCTCAGAAAAGTATTATTCAAAGGGAATGTGGGCAAAGTGAAATAGTCAAAATAAGGCACTTATTCCAAAGTGAGCAAATTGGAAAGTTGTTCTGAAAATCAGTTCATATAAAGAAGAAATACTATATTTTGTACCACATATATCGTTAAAATGTTATTTTTCATTTTTGGCAGTTATTTTTTACCTCCAAAAAAAGGTGGAAATTTTTCACCTCAAAAAACCAAGGGACAAAGTGAAAAATAAAATATTTTTGTAATGATTTTCTATTTAAAGAGTTGGAGTAATTTTCATCAAATGAATGTATAAATAAACGAATAAATGAATTATTAATGAAAAGATAGACGAATAAATAAATAAACAAAAAATGAATTAATTAATATATGAGAAAGAGAAATGAATGAATAAAATAGAGAATGAATAATAATTATGATAGAGAATGAATATGAATGAATGATTAAATAAGTGAATTAATAAGCAAAAGAAGTTGAAATAATAAATGACGAAATTCGTACGTGATTTAGTAAATGAATGCATAAGAGAACGAAATGAACTATTTCACTTTGGCCGGCGTGCACTTGATGAATTGCATTGAATATTTAAAATCAAAACGAGCCTAATATAAACTGAAAAAGTACTACACTGGACTCAAGTGTAAGTGAGGAGTAAATCTCAATTGATAGTTAAAATGATTATTACAAAAAATATATCATTTTATAATGACAAAAAATATTTTTGAAAAACCTCGAATATTGCAATAAAGGTATAAAATTTTGAAAATTACTTGTATAAATTGTTTCGTTGATCTTTGGAGCTATTTATTTTTTGACAGGAATCAACTATGTATCTAGAAACTTAGTTAAAATATTGCTAGATATTTGGTGCAGCAAAGTGTAAAAATATTTTACCATTTCACTTTCCTCCGCTATTTTACTTTGCACCACAATCCCCTACTTTCAAGTTCTATCAGGATTCCAACTATATTGGATTCATCATACAAAACAGTGAACTCTCACTTATACACCGCCTCATTTATGCGCCTTTTTCACTTATACGACGATTTTAAATGGTCCCAGCACATTCCATAACAAAATGATGATAGTATCATTCGTTTATGCGTCGCTCTAAAGATAAATATTTCACTTATGCGCCGAATTTTCCCTAAAATGTCAAAAAGTTAATTTTTTTTCATTAAAAAATAACCATTTTTCTTCACTTTCCTTTTTAATCTTTCGCATTTATTGCTCACGGAAGGCCTTTTTTCCGCATGAACTAGAGTTCGAAGAGGGAGAATTATCTATAATGCATCGTTTTAAAAGGAACAGTTTGTAATTAGGTAAGCTATAATTTTTGTTTTCTCTTTATCATTGTAGCTACTTCGGTAATATGTCAATTTTCTTTAGAAACATTCTTATTCATTCTCTCATTAGAACCTATGTTGCATTTACGTCTCTCTCACTTATGCGCCTTTTTCTGTTGGTCCCTTATGCCGGCGGATAAGTGAGAGTTCACTGTGTTAATATAAGCAGAATTTCTAAGTACCGCTTGGTCATAACGGGTGGAATAGTGCACTATCATTTCAGAGTAACTTGAGCCATTCCGGTTAGTTTTGAGCCACTTCAAATTGTTTAGAACATTCGACTTTAAAATAAAACTAAAAGGCCCATTGACACACTCATCCATCAAGGCTATGAAATAAGTATTTTACTCTCTATTTTTCAAAAATATAGTTGGCAATATAGTACATAGCACATTGCGTCATTCAATAACTATGATTTCACTGTTTAAAAACTATTTTTGAAGTTGTAGAAACTGCTAATATTGTAATATTCTATGCAGTTTTATGAATGGGTATAGATATAGGGCTGCTGTGAACTACAAATGATCGATTTTTTAAGAAAATCTTCTTAATCGTGATTGCTATGCCTTAAAAATTGTGCAAAGATTTAAAACAGAATTAGCATTAGGATGGACCTCAATGAGTACAATTGCTGATTTATTTACGGCACCAATCTCTTCAAGGTGAGTGGCGCTTTCGAAAGTTTTTAAACGTCGTGACTTATTAAGCAAAACGAGGATTTGCACAAAAGCTCGTTTACTCGTGTACTTCAATCGAAAAGGTGCTGATTAGTTTTAGGGATTGATTATTGGAGGGTGGTGCAGTTGAACGCTTTTTTCGTTTTATTTGAACATCTACTAGGGATCGCTTCAGTATGACTAACTACCGAACATTCATATTATAAAGACATAGAAGGAAGTTTTATAATGGTCTCAACCTTGTTTTAATTTTTCTCATGACTTTTTAATAGAAAAACTGAAAGAATATGTGTAAAGGGTGCATTCTAGTGGTCAGAGAAGTTTGATCGCGGATGTGGGGTACCAGGTCCATCTCCCGGCTCGGGCATGGATGTACTTTCTTTCTGCTGTCATTGTCCTCTATTTGTGTGACTGCGTTGTTGTGCTGCGAATGGTTGCCTACCCTATAGACGGGTCCTTATGGCTTGGCATGTGTGTCAGGGGCCAATCTAGGATATTTGACCAAGGTCCTGTTTTTGGAATTTTGTGAAAAATAATTACGGCAAGAAATATTTTCGATTGTTCCTTAAACGCTGATTTCTGTGAAGAGTCCGTTTTCGAGTGTGGGGTTTTTATGAAAGGTCCATTTTTGGGTGACTGAATTTTGTGAAGGATCCCTTTTTGAGTTTTTGAATTTTGTGAAGGGTCCCTTTTTGAGTGAGGGAATTTTGCGAAGGGTCCTTTTTTGAGTGAGAGAATTTAGCGACGGGTCCTTTTTTGAGTGACTGAATTTTGTAAAGGGTCCTTTAACGGACCTAATTTCTCTCTAGATTGATCCCTGTGTGTGTACTGTGGAAGTTGGACTTCACACCAAATGACGGTACAGTTGGCAAAGTGAAACGGCGCACCTCAAACTGATAGCCCAACTGTCACAAGACAACAACAACAATAGTAGGTAGGTTATGTGGTGCAGTTAAAATTTAATAATTATTTTCTATCGTTTTGATTGTATTTTTTTTATTTTACCGTAATTGTAATTTTAATATTTTGCCTTTTCTCTCCTGGATGTTTACATTTATTTTTTTTTCGTTAGTTTCTGTAAAGCCTAACATAAGTTAATATCTGTTGTTATCTCGCGTAGAACTTTAAGCCATGAAATAAAGAAATAGGAGATGTGTTCTACGCATTTCATAAAAATGTGTGTACAAGTGCAAAAAAACATAAATTTCTGACTAGTAAATAGAAAAAGAGAGTTTGCTTCACAGAGGAATCCTTGGAGAACCATTCAGCGTTCCACCAGAGTTGGACAGCATCAGTAAACAGAAAACGGGTCCCAATAGTTATGTTTTTCAAGCCATTGAAAACTGATTTTTGGCAGACGATTTCTATTTCTGATATTTTGTGGAATAAACAAGTATTGTCTATGGTGGTGGGAAAGACTGAATTTTACGGAATTGTTTTAACCGACTTTGCTTAGCTCATTCAGGATTTAAAAAAAAAGAAAGAAAAAAAGCTCAAATTTACAACGATAGTTAAAAATTATTTTTTTTAAACCTCTGGAAGAAATATACGTTTTTTAGACTGGTATAGTTTAGTGGCAGTAGTTATAAGTGGCAACGTGCGTAAAAGTTCAGTCGTCCTGAATATTATAAGTATAACGTCAAAATATAAATTAATTGTAGTCAAACTAAATGCATTTTTTGTTCATTTTGTTGTTTATTATAGGTCGGGTTAAAGAAAGTGTCTTAAAGACACACGATAGAACTGAAATTTTTGTATTACCGCAAAACATTTTAAGTATCCATCACCGATTTGTTTATATGATTTTTGTCGTACATATGTTTCTTGTTCCGTGTTATAGCATCCAACGAATACATCAATAGCTGTTGCGAAAGTTTTATTTTCTGTAGAAATTTACTGTATTCGTTAACGGCATGGTTAGTTAAATACAGCCAGATTCCATGTGGACGTTTTCTTCAAACGAGATTCAGTTAGTTGAATCTGTTTTCGTTCTAAAGTGGGGCATAGAAAAATTTGTTTGACGCAACTCCCACTTCTACCGCGACTTTAACTTTTCATTCAACTACCTGAAAGAAATATCATAGCACACGTGTGTTTTTTGTGGCTAAAGTTGACTGGAAAGTAAAAGTTGCGGCTAAAGTGAAGGCTTGGTTGAACGAATTTTCCTATGTGTGATGTACGCTTATTATTAACACTTCGTCATTATCAATATTAATCATTATAGTAAAGTTGCGTTTGCTTGTCTCATAACTTAATTTAATTCATAAAACTTCAAATTTCACCATAATAATGGTCCTGCTTCAATGTTTTTGGCAACAACTAAAAAGCGGAAGTGTTTTAACTTTTTAATTATTATTAATTTTCTTTATTTTTTGGCAGCAGTTTTGAAACAACACCTCACTTTCGTCACATGAAAAGATTGCAGATCAGAACTTCAAAGATTTCGTCTAAAGAGTTTCATTTCAAAAAAAAGAAAAAGAAAAATAAGAACGAAAAAAAAAATCAACAGTCCTGTTAGCTTTCTGTTGAAACAACTCAAGCTGCAGTAGAAATTGTTTTACAGTAAAACGAAGAGCTATTTTCCATCTTTATTATTTGAAATACGAGTGACAGGTTTCACGAAGGCGAAATGTTTTCTTTATTCATCAAAAACTATCAAAACGCTTGGAATTTTTAAATCTAACACAGCAGTTTTAATGCAAAATATAGAGAAATAATGCCGAATGAAGCTGAAAATATTTACACAAAACATCTGAAATATTAACATCCGTGTAACTAAAACAAATACATATGTTTCAGAATAAAATGTTTCGACTAATGCGTTTTCTGTTTATTTGATTACGGATTCTTCTATTTTTCAAATGCATTCCTTCGTATCAAAAATAGACTCAAATAATGGTCTTATCAGATACAGGGCATTGAAAAAGGAGATAAAACTGTTACCGAAAAAATGGAATGGAGTTCACATAAAATGGTATTTTCTTAAAAACAATTTGCATTCACATTTTTATCGCATACATTTACTTGCATAAATTTAGCAGGTCAAATGGAAGATATTTTCTCTATCTGGAGTAAATTTATATTTAATCTTGATATATCTCGCATTGATGCCGCTGATAAATCTTGACGTGTAGAATTTTAAGTTTAGTTGAATGGAAAAAGAATACTGATATTCAGTGAGTGTGTGTCTTAACGCAGTACGAATGTGGCGTGGCACCCGGGGTAGTGCAAGAATGCAGATATAATAAATAAATAAGTAAATAAATAAATAAATAGAAAAATAAAACAAAATAAATAAAACACACCTTGCTAGTTGGTTGCAGAATTCAAAATGGCTGACTAAGCACATATAACTTAAGATTTCTTGATAATTATGGTTGGTTGGTTGGTTGGTTTCGTGTCACAGATAAAAAAAATTAAATAGGACCGAAGGTCCTATGTACAGCATCAGCGATACGAAGACCGTTTTCTTTGTATAATTCTGGCCACGGATTGTCACTTATTTGTTGCAATTTCGCCAGGATAGCGGGACAGTTGAAAAGGTGCTCGGGGCTTAGTTCTGTGTCTGGGCAATTTTTGCAGAGGCATAAGTCTTCATCCCTCTAAAGTGTCCTGTCCTAAGTCTTGTTAATGTACTGGTGAGGGTTCTATTGGTACTGGTTTCTGGAATTTGGAATTTTCTAATTATATATTCCTTGATAATTATTACCAGATTCAATGTAATAATTTTGTTTTCGATATAGCTGTGACAGAATGGACAATGTGAACCATAGAAAATGTCGAGACACACAAGAGTGGACATAATTTTGGACACTTTTCAAAAATTTCATCATTTAACATTGCATAATGCATTATTAGATGTATTTCTTTCACTTAAATCATTTATTTATGATTTCTCTAATATAAATATAATTAATTTCACAAGAACATTTCATTTCGTAATAAATTTAGTACGAGATATACAGAGTGTTTCAGAACTTATCGCACAAATTTCGTGGAGAAGTATGGAATACGTCAGATAGCCGATTTCACATTGGAAAGTATGTCCACAAAAGTACGCATGAGTATGTAGAGGGTGTTGTGTGTAGACAACCAGCCACCCAGGTCACCTGATTTATCGACCATGGATTTCTTTTTTGGGGAGCAATGAAAGACCTTGTGTATGAGACCCCCATCGACAGTGAAAAGGACCTTGTTGCACGAATAGCGGCCACTGCAGGCACTGTGCGTTAAATGCCGGGTTTTTTGAAAATGTTCGGCTGTCCATGTAACGGATGGGCCGTGGTAGCAAGATCGGTAAGACGTCGGACTCGTGACTGGAGGGTCCCGGGTTCGATCCCAGCTGATCAAAGATCAACCCTCTTGATTAATGGTGGCTGGGGGACGTTAAAAATGTCGTGGTCACAAATCTCTCCAAGTGAAACGATACCTCTGGGGGTGCTGGGCCAAGGGTTTGTTCGGCCCATGGTCTGGTTCAAAAGAACAGAGCGCTCTTCAGTTCCCTATCCCGGTTACACCACGAGTTGTGGTAGATACGGGGGACCCTGGAGTGTGTGAAATGTGAAATGTCCATGCAACGGCGCTGTGAATTATGTGATCGTGTAAATGGTCGTAAATTTGAGCACCTACTGTAAATCTCTACTTTATCTTGCTGTAATAAAAGTCTCATTTCTTACCACATAATTGTACTCGTTTCTTATGTTCTCTTTATTTGTCCAGTTTTTGCATGCAGATGACGTTTGCGGACGTACTTTCCTATGTGAAATCGGTTTTCTGATGCATCCCCTACTTCTCCACGAAATTTGTGCGACAAGTTTTGAATCACCCAGTAGATATTGATTGAAGTATATTTGTTCCACCACCAAATTTATCTAAGCAGTCGGTGAAGGGGGAAACCTTGGCGTAAAAAAGGTAATTTGATTAAAAACCGAATTGAGCAAGAAATGTGAACCATCTTGCCATTGAAGTTGGCTAGTGAATGAATAAATAGTATTAATTTGGGGGAGGAGGGCGGTTGAGCAGATAATATGAAATATTGATAATGGTGTGTGTGTGAATGTGATGAGATTATGTGATAGTGATAATATTTGAAACTGATGATGTGAAAATGTAATAATATGAAAAGAAAATCGTTCAATACAATCATAACTACAGCTTCACTAAACGAAGTAAAAGTAAGTATGGACAAAGGACGGTAAAGAGTTTGTGCTATATTTTAGACCTCAAACTTTTCTAAAACTAATTTATTTAAAAAGAAATTAAGGTGAGACATTGTTGTGAACATCTGTCGACAAAAAAAGTTTTAAAATAAAAATGAACCACTTCAGGTTTAAATTATTGCAAAAAGACAAACTTTAAGTTATGGTAGGATGCTTCGCCAATCTATAGATCTTTTCGTTCTTCCAAGAAAGTTACTGCTGTATAATTTGGGGAATGGCAAATATTGACGAACTGAGTTGGAAGCACCCTAATTAGTATTGTGATTTTAATGACGATCGCACCGTTGAATAGAGGAACCGGTTAACCTGGGCTTACCGGTGACTAATAAAAGCGTTGTAATATCTTACCGATTAGACGATCGGTCATAAAAACATTCTATGAACATTCGTCTGACGTCATCTAATGTCACGAAACCAACAGGGTTGGCAAAGGTGGGCCCAGCCCAGAAAAACCCGCCCGGGTTTTTCTGGGCGGGTCCACCAACAAAAACCCACCCGGGTTTTTGTCAAAAGTGGGTTTTTGTTAATTTCTAAGTGATCAACAAATATAGTCAATAATAATATCTCATCTAAATTATACATAAAAAATAAGTAAGAAATCAGGTTCATTTGAGATAATTTTTCTTAGAGTAATTATTTATTTTATAAAATAATTATTATTTCTTCAATTTTCAAGTCATCGTCCAGAAAATTTTTCTAGCTATGATACTACTTTTTGTTGCAAAATACTTATTATTATTTATTTATTTTTTCACACCAAATTTCAAATTTTAAAAATAAATTGGAAATGAACCATTGATAAACTTCTTGTAGAAGGAAAAAAATGCCTAGTTAATGTTTTATGATAATTTTGATTCAACACAAAATTGAATAAATTAATTTTGATTTGTAGGTCTCGAAATTGAAATTTTTGTATGGAATAGTTGCTGCTGCAAATTTTGCTTTTATTCTGGAGCAAGAAAAATTAAGTTTTGCTCTTCATTTCTTCTAACCCTATTGCATTTAAATGATTTTCAAGTGCTATGTTATAGATGTACCATACCACTGACTTTGATTAAAAAAAAAACAAAGAAAATGCGTCCCCATGCAATTTATTACTACTAAAATATTATGACAAGCATTTATTAATAAATTTATAATTCTTGCAAAGCTCTAATGTTAACCTAGTTTTTTCTAAAGATTATTTCAAAAAAAAAAAAAAAATCGATCAAGAGTCCCCCCCTCCCACATCTGAAATTAATCAGTTTTGGTTTTCAAAATAGGAGGGGGGGAGTTAGACACTTCTCTTATCTCAGGCACACACCTATCATTGAGATATGCCTTATAAGAAACATGCAAATGACATGACTAGACGTGACGCAGGCTACTTAAATTGATACTATTAAAAAATTAAAACTATTTGCACTTGTTTATTAATAGAAATAATCATCTTTTCTCATTAAGTTTTTGAAACTTTCACACCCTAAATATTCCTGTATTTGTAGGAAAGCCCATTTGCAACAGTTCTTCTATTTTGCAAAAAACAAGTGATAAAAGTTTATAGCTGAAACCATTGTCCAAAGCTTCTTAAATATACACATTAAATATTACAATTCGGTTGATGATATTATTAATTGATATTGTTAATAATATTAATTATTAATCCATTAAAATTGATTAAATGCGATTCAGAACTTTAACTTAATGAATATATTTTTATATGAATGAATGCATACATTATATATCAATACCCGCATAAGAGATAAAATTTAACATACAAAAACCCAGAAAAACCCGCAAATACCCAGAAAAACCCGCAAATACCCAGAAAAACCCACAAATACCCAGAAAAACCCACAAAAACCCGGGTGGGTTGGGTTTTTGTAGAAAAACCCGGGTTTTTGCCAACCCTGGAAACCAACCTCCCAAATCGGCCGATTTCGCTATTCGAACATACCCAATCGTTATCATGAATATCGTTATTGCTTCAGCTATCTTTGTTGTGATCCTTGATATAATGTGCTTCATAAAAAATCAGTTGATATTGATCAAGGATGGATCTAGAAATTTTTCAAAGGGAAGAAGATGGATTTTATTACGTGTCCTCCTATACAACTTGGTTTTCAATTGCTGACCTCATATGTTTTGGACTTCAATTGCAAAACGCATCCTGAGGAGTTCCTAAACCTCCTTTCTGCTAGCCTCAAAGATAGTCTAAAAATGCTTTTTTTTTGACCTTCAATATCGAAAATTTGCTAGTTATGAGTCCCTCAAGGGAGAGGTGATCGCCTCCTTCACCCCTCCCTTGTATTCATCTTTGATATTAATTAAATAAACTTGTCTAGGGCCATAAATAAAAAAATAGAAAAAAAGAAATTAAAAGAAGATATTCTGGCACAGCTTGTTAGGTTAAACGCTTTACAATGTATTCTTGCGCACCAATTAATTTTGCTTTTAACTAGCCCGAGAAGTTAAACTGCCTCCAATTTGAGAAATTAGTCCTCTTTTCATCAAAAGACAGAATATAAAACCTGCTATCTTCTAAAAGTATCCCTATTTAGTTAAGCCTAATGGAATGGATACACATCGTAGCGGATAATTGTTGTTCTTGATAAAATAGTCCCTTAACAAGAACAAAGTTTTAAAACTAAAGAAACGGCGCGAAACTCATTATCGAGTGCACCCACGTAGAATTTACTCCCCACGACGCATTTAACAACTTTGTACGAAGTAACGGGGAAAAAATTCCATCAAAAACAGAAGATAATGGCGTTGAAAAGTCAAGTTTACGAGCCGAAGCAGAGGAAGAATGCTTCTAAGGGTTAATTTAAAAGCATTTCTCGTTAGGAATAATTCTAAACTGAAGCTAAAGATCAATTGAGAAAAAAAATCAGCTAGCGATTTCATTTATATTAAAACTTTGAGCTTAATGTTTCTTTTATTTTTAATACAAAGTTTAATAATGAAAATATCTTTAGGCTTAACATTTGTTTTCAGTTTTTACAGTTTACGTATATTTTATTATTTTGTTACAGTGATTTTTAATACAATACTAGCTGCCAGGGCAGCTAGATTAGCTTCCTGCGGCATGTTGCTGCATAACGTCCCCCTTCTCTAACTTTTACCTCATTCTGAAGTTATATTATTTGATAGAATTTAATGTTCATTCGATTTCAAGACATACCACGCACGTGGCCCGGCGTTGCACGGGCACTTCGTGTCTTTAAAGTAGTGAGGAAATTTTCAAGAAACTACTCCCCGCCAAGGCGGCTCGCTAACAGGCGCTTTACGCCTTTACTTTTTTCCTATATAAAAAATCATTCGAATTATTGAGATGCTACGCACCTTCAAGATGGTGAGGAGAATTTCAGTAAGTTCAGCTCGCTCAAAGAAAAAAAGCAGACATAGACACTCAGTTAAGTAGATGGCTTTTCAACAAATGAATGTTTCAAAATATTACAAGTAGCTAGCGATAAAAATTCTACGTAAGTGGCCCGCTTATGATTTTCGTGTTTGATTTAGTTAAGCCTTCATTCAGAATTCTCATTATCATTGTTATTACTGTTTCATAGCAACGACGGTTTGCAAGAATGGATTTCATGTTTAATCATTTATTAGGCTTAATCGCTTTAAACTTGACTACTTATTAATTGATATCTTCGTTAATTAAAATCGTATAATTATATAAATTGAAACTAATGAAGCCTGAAAAATTACCTATCTATCGGTACCTGGTTCGACTTTCAGTTCAGTGGCGTTCAGGAGAAAGAAGCGTGACATAGATAGAAAAAAAGATAGAAAGAAAGAAAGATAGTTAGAAAGATACTCAGTTTTTAATATAAGTAGATTTTTTTCCACAGCAATAGTAAGTATTAAATACTTAAATTAATTCATGATTACTTAAAAGTTTTAAGAACTTATTTCTCTTACAATTTTAGCTATTATTTATCAGCTTCGATGCTCGTTTTATATGGTTCACTGTAGCACGTGATTATGTAGAACATTTCACACCCTTGCAAAGAAAAGTGACACCGTCGGAATTGGCTAATTTTACAGTAGAGTGGAAAGAAAATTAGCGTTTTCTTACTGATTAGCTGTTGCTAATCTTTTGCAATGAATATTCATTGATATTTTTTAGTGAAATATATGTATGAACAACTTAGATTTTCTGTATAGTACTATTTTTTTAGTTTGTCCCATTTAATATATAGTTATATATTTAAATTTTAGTTTGACTTGTGTCACTACAAGTGCTACCTAGCGACAACTATCAAAACTTCAGTTGTGACTTTTCCACATAAAAGAATAGAATATTTTGATCGGTTTCATACAAAAATCAGAAAATTACGATTTTTTGAGTTATGTCACTTTTCTTGCAAGAGTGCGATTTGGTTTTTTAAAAAATTGTACGAGTTTTTAAGGTAATTTTGATGCACATCCACGTAATGACTGTAAAATTAAAAGTTTGAGTAAAAAAACAGATATTGATAACTTTTCGTACGGCTTGCAAGCGAATTTGTCCCAATTAACCCATTACTGCCTGACATTTGTTTTTCCAAAGATATTTTGTATACTGGTTACAAACAGTGTTTAATGGACAGGAAAAATAATTTAAAAAATATTATGTAAAAAATAATTTTTTTATTAATGAAAGAAAAATCGTCCCTTAAGAGTTACGATAGACCCTCAGAGGGTACATACTTTTTTTACTAAAATTTTTTTTTCCGTCTACGATATAATATTTAAAAAGACATTTTATGAGAAGAAATAAAATGAGTAATTAACATAAACTGGGAAGCTGGGAATAACTTTGAAACTTAGCTTTTTTTCTTGAGATTGTGAACGATGTTATTTTCGACAAAGATCATATTAAAACTGCGACAGAACACACTTTACAATGGTTATGTGCTGCAATCTGTTAATAACGAATTGAAACAATAGGTACCAAGGAACGAATTGAACACTATTATTTGGTTGAAATGTTCATTTTTGGAAATTCAGACCCTTTTTTTGGACTGTCCCTAAAAACTGACGTTAGGCATTAATGGGTTAAGTTTAGTTACAATTAAGACATTAATTACCTAAGCCGTATTAAGATATCAAGAAAATGTAATTGCAGATGTCATTTTTGCTTTCTAGTGTTTGCAATTACAATAGTTTCTTCATTACTACATGGAAAACTTTTGTCCTCGGTATTTAACAAAACAATCGTAACGAAAGAAACTTATTTGAGCATTTATCAGCATTGTTGAAATATTATTTTAATAATCTGTCGAAAGTCTTTATCTACCTGATTTTCTATTTGTTTTTTGAAAAGTAATGTTGCCTTTCTTCCTATTTCTCCTTGCAGATACTTTTAATACAGCTCTATTAGATACCTGTAGATGTGCAAAACTCTCTTAGAAATTTACAGGTACAAAAGATTAAGAAAAAGTAATTATTAAAACCTTATAAAGTAAATTCTTAAAATGGTTAAAAATTACTCCACCACGTAGGCTAACTTTGGGTCTTGTCAGAAATATAATATTGAATAAATTATTTTGCTAAGAACGGTAAAACTTTGAGTCAAAAAACAAAACTTTTTCTAAGTATTAAAAATCTTTCTATTTTTATGTCTGTGAATTTCAAGATGCCTATAATTTATTAAAAACAATTAATTTGAATAAACATATACATTTACCCATCATTGGCAAAAGCATAGAGAAAGTTAGGATTATATATACTTCAAAAAAAAAGGGTATACTTTTGAGGATTTTATATCCTCAATAATTATGTTCGAACTGTGATGAACAAATAATCTTGTAACAAAATTCTTTACAAGTTTTCTTTGACCGAATACCTTTAATCAACCCATTACCGAAACCGTTTACCTGTGTGTGATTATTTAACGGGGAACAAGTAAACCCACAGCACTGTAGCATGGTAAAAAATTAATTTTAAGACCAACGAGACATATACAACTACTAGAACATCGAAAATTACAAGTAGCTTAGGCAGGGATTCAAGTGAAACAGCACTGCGATTGCTTCGAATTGCAATCGCTACTGGAAGTGAATTACATTATCATCAACTTAACTTGGCATGACGTCACTACGGGTGGAGCCAATAAGAGCTCACAAGCACTCAGCGATCTCCTCTTATTCACCAAGTAGGCTGTGACGTTTTAT
Source organism: Uloborus plumipes (assembly GCA_038373865.1). Lineage (NCBI taxonomy): Eukaryota > Metazoa > Arthropoda > Arachnida > Araneae > Uloboridae > Uloborus > Uloborus plumipes. The sequence goes on from JAXGGA010002491.1 coordinate 50,249, forward strand.
CTAGCTCGTTTTTCATAGGCAAACGTCACGCTGACGTCACGATGTTTTTGTAATTCATTTCCAGTAGCGATTGTAATTTGCGATGGCCTGTTTCACTTGAATCCCTGCCTAAATCCGTTAAATCATAATATTCGATTGCAAATTAATACTTCTAATAATATTTTTTAAATGTTCAATTTTAAGAAAAAATGTAATGTTTCGAAGTTAAAAATGCTACAAAACTTAATCATGAGAGTGAGGAAGTCATTCATTCATTTACAACGATAAAAAGAAACACTTATTCCAAAATTTTTGTATTCAATGTTTTATTCTCAATTTTCTGTTTAATTCAAGCTTAATTAGAACCACTTATTCCCATAATCATCAATAATGTTTAATTGAAGGGAGATTGAAAAATACCGTGAAAAAACTTCAGAATTTATTTATACCTTTCAAAAAACAGTGGAATGAAAAATACTTATTGATCTTTGTTCTTTATTTTGCTTTGGATAAAGAATTAACCACTTGCCATTAATGTATGTTTTCATGAATAGTTGAACTCCTGCCAAATAACCTTTTGTCGTTAAACAATCAGCTAAAATTAGCTTATCTTTAAATAAGACTTATTAATTTGCATTTATGACGTTCTATTTTATGTTATCGATTCCCAAGTAACAACAAAAATAAAAGCGTTATTTAGCAAGAAGTAATTGCAACAGCATTTTTGAAGTAGTTTGCAATTTTGGACATTAGCTCTCATTAGTGCTTAACATTTTTTGAATACTTACTTTAATGATTTTTTTTTAGTATTGGAACATTTTTTGGTGATTGTTTGAAACCAAATGAAAAAATAATGAGCATCATACTCTGACCTTTTTGTTTGCCAAAAAGAAGGATGGTTAATGCGCTAGATTGCCACATTAATAATGGGGATGTGAAGTATTGATTGCAAGACCGAATAGGATATTCGCTGTTTTTCAATGTTACCGCTCTGACTGTTACCGATCTGACAAACTGACAAAGTTTTTTTTTTTATTTCCGAGTCGATCGCGCTAAACCAAAATCAAACACGTGGTTTTTTCACTTGTAATAAAGGACTATACTTATATATAAAATAATTTTTAAAATAATAAAAACTGCGCATTTTAGCGCGTGTTACCGATCTGATGACTTAAATGACACACATTTTATAAATCACTTTAAAAAATCTTACCTACAATTTTAGATGCAGAAATGCAAATTTTTAATTACGATGCGATAAAACATCCCACCAGGTACTCAGTATCACGTGGTATAGGTGCAGGAAATGATTTTGGGAGCCTAAACATAGATCGGAAGTTATTGTTACCGCTCTGACGGCGGAACTAGGGACACGCTTATTTCGCATCGGCTAGAAAATCAGGAATCGATTAAAACAAAAATGAAGTAAAATATTAACAAAGGGGTAAAAATAGAATCGTTTTTTGGAGTAACTGAAAAGAATGAAAATAGAAGATATCCGTGACTTTACAGTTAATTTATTTTAAAAATTTGATTTGAGAAATGTATGTTAGATTTGTCCAGCACTTTGCTGCGTGTATATTTCGATTTCATATTTTATAATGTATTTCGTAGATATTTCCCATTTTTATATTTAAATCGAAAGCGAATTCAATGTTACTAAATAAACAATCATTTGGCGCAGTATAGCGCATAAGGGCTCTTGCGCCCGAAAACTCCGATCAACCAAACCGAACCATTGTTACACAATTCGTGTGTTTCACTGGTAAGTATCGAAGACAGTTCTGCTCTTTTTCGTTATAATTCCCCCTCCCCATACAAAATTTCCTGAAATTCAAAAACTTCAATTTCTAAATACAGCACCCACCCACATCTGACAAGCCATAAATTCCACCCAGAGCCCTTTGTCCTTTTATGTTCTTCCACCAACCTCCATTACCCACTTTTATATCCATCATTCCACAGCGTGATCTCCAAACCGTATTCGTAATTAAAAGGATTTGTATGAGCACAGGCGAATTAATAGCTCATTTGTTTACATTGTAGGTCTTAACTGTAATGACTTCCAACCTCTGCTTTGCAGTTGCTTTGTTTACAATCTTTTCTCGTTGGTTAAGGTTAATTAAAATGCTCAAGAGCGCATTCATTAACTGTACCCTTAACGCGGGGCTTTAACTTTAATCGAAAACATATGGTAATTACGGAGCGTTTCTTCAAACAAAAAAATGGAGCGCCGCTATTTCTCTTTGGTTTAAATTCATTTACTGGGGATTCTGTAGGACAAATATTAAACAATGTGCTATAATAATTTCGCCGCCTAAGCATAATTACGGAGGTGTATTTTGTGAAAAAAATGGCTGAGTCAATGGGAAATGTTCTTTGTTATTAAAAAGAGTTTCCATTTGTTTTGAGCAAAATTCATTTTGTCGCTGATTGATTCTGAAACATGAGTTTCTAATGTAAGTTACCAAATACTGTCACTGAAATGGATAATTATAGTCCCTTTTTTAGTTTACCATGTTATTGTTCAGTGTTATTTTTTACTGGAAAAAAAAAGAAAAGAAAAAAAATACTGATTTCATATGTAATATTTATTGGTGTGGTGTGGTCAGGTGCAGGGAATAAAAATATATCAGGCACCTATCAGCTTAATGATAGTGCTCAATGAATGCACTGTAAAAATAGATGTTTTTACAGTATATTACTGCTAATTTTACAGTAATTTTACATTAATAAACTGTAAAATTGCTAGTTTCACAGTTTATTACTGTGCATTTTATAGTTTTAAACTGGAGTCTCTTCTGCCAGTATTATACCGTTGTTTTTACAGGATAATACAGCTAATTTTATGGTTAAATTGCTAATTTTTCAGTAATAAACTGTAACATAGCTAGTTTATTACTGTGTTTATTACTTTTCCACCCCCTCAAGTCCTGTAGTCAGCCTCAAAGTGGCGAGGGGGTGTACCTGGGCGGAACGGGTGAAGTACGTCGGGAGTTTTTCTCCTGGTAGGGTAACCCTAGGCGTGAAGGCCGTTCCACTATGCTCAGCTAATGGTTACAGGCAAAGGAAAAGTTTGTTCATGCATATACAGATGGTTCATCTGAAAAAACTATCACCAATGGAGGTTCTGGTGTGTTTTTAATTGCTCCAGATGATACCTCTTGCCAAAGCAAATTCAGTGCAGGAAAAATAGCCTCCAACTTCACCTGCGAGCTACGAGCTATTTTGGAGGCACTTAATATGTATAGGACCCTTCCCACTACTAAACAGGCACAGGGGCTAGTGATTTTCTGTGACTCTAAAGCCGCCTTCCAAGCAATTTCAAAGGGGCACTCTTCTATCGCCCATGAAATCATCTCAGGTCTTCAGGAGATCCAGGCTATGAACAAGACCTGTGCGCTTCAGTGGATACCTGCACATGTCAAAATAGCAGGCAACGAATATGCTGATAAATTAGCCAAGGACTCCAGAGAACTTAATACTAACAACAATAGTGTCTATCTCCAGGATGCAAACGCAATAGCTAAATCTAAACTTAGAGATAAATCAATCCAAGTGAAACACCAGCTTTGTGAAATAAATACAAGTCGACCAATAACAAAAACTATAACCAGGCTGAGAATCGGCCATCACAGGAGCATGAAAATCGATGGAGAGGGTAGAAGGGTTTATAAAAACTTGTAATTGCCCAGATACACAGCTTACACCTTGTTATATCTTTGAGTGTCCAGCTGTCCAGCAATAATTGCGAACCTGAGAGAAATTGGTGTATTGCCGTCACTTGTAGACCTTTATGACGATAACATCCAACAAATTGCAAAAGCAGTTATAAGGATCCATGGAGTTATTTAGTTCGGCTAAGTCATAGAAAGGACAAAAAAAAAAAAAAAAAAAAAAACTTTTCCAGTTTGAAACTGGAACCTCTGCTGCCAGTATTATACTGTAAAAACAACAGCTTTTTTTGAAATGTAGCGTGTAAATGAAGGAAACAAAAGATTTAAGGTATACAAAAATGTTTGGGAGTTGTTCTTTAGAAAAACTAGGTTTAAAACATTGGATTTGATGTAGTTTTAATAAAAATTGATAATAATTGGTATTTTGGTAATACTTTCATAGAAATTAGAGCAGCAATTTGCACGATTTTTTTAAACTTTTCAAAAATTTAAACATTTAATTTAAAAAAAAAAATTCAAAAATGCTATGAAATATTTTTTTAACTTATTGAAAAACATTCGTCAAAATATTTTTTTCATTTTCACCTACCAAAACTTTTGAGGAAAACAAAATTTTTTGAGCCGATTGAAGAATTTTTTTGCAAGATTTTTGGCAAGTTTACTGCATTGATATTTTAGGAGGAAAACGAAAACTAAGAACTTTTTGGTCGATTTTCTAGTAACCAATACAGATGACATTAAGCCTGCAAAAGTTCAAGGGATGAGAATATTTCGAGTTATCAATTTTGAAGATAAAATAGCATTTTACCTTTAACCTCTCAATTTTGCTGTCTATTGTGCTAAATACAGGGTCAGTATTTCTGCTTCTACACTGCAAAAAAAAAGCTGTTGTTTTTACGTTATAATACTGACAGCTGCGTTCCAGTTCAAAACAGTAAAAACACAGTAATAAACTGCAACACTAGCAATTTTACAGTTTATTACTGTAAAATTAGTAATTTTACCATAAAATTAGCTGTATTATACTGTAAAAACCACTGTAATACTGGCAGCAGAGGTTCTACTTTAAAACTGTAATAAACTGTGAAACATGTAATTTTAGTTTATTACTGTAAACTAGCAATCTTACAGTTTACTACTGCAAAATTAGCAATTTTAGAGGTTATCATTGTAAAATTACTATAAAATCAGCTGTATTATACTGTAAAAACATCTATTTTTTACAGTGTAATAAAAGTCGAGTCAGAAATTGATCATCTTTTTAAACTAAAAAAATGATTAATCTAATTACTTTCTTGAACACGTTGTCAAGTGTATTCAGTTGCAACGTGTTTGGCATCTTGAATCAGTGGCGGATGCAAGGGAGGGGCGATCGCCCCTCCCTTGGGGGACTCTTCTCCTTCAGTACTTCGACTTCGAAGTTCAAGAAAGCCAATTTTAAATGATCTTCGATTATACTAGAAGTGATTGGGATTCGAGGCTATGATCTGGATTTTTTTTCGAAATGGAAGACCGAAACATTTGTAATAAACTTGTGCTAAATAGGATATGTGGTAAAAAAAGGAGGGCAAGTAGAAAAAAAAATCAATCGCCCCTCCCTTGGAACATTTCTGTATCCGCCCTTATCTTGAATCCCGCATTTGCTCGCTGCATTTGAATATTATTTAATATTGAAATTCATGATTTTTTATAGACATTTTTCTGTGAGTAACGTTTACTTACCATGCATTTGCTTCTTCCCTTCTTAAATCAGTACCTCATTAGTTTAAAAGATCCAGTATTCTTCCACTCTCAAGCCACGCCTCAATTTGTAAGGACTCTTCCAGCAACAGTTGCATAAAGCTATATTCTGGTTAATGAATCATGAATTCATTAGGAAACAAACTGATCTGTCTGACTTATTGGTGGTAGATTCCTTATACCATTCAAGTTCTAAGGCCTCCGATTTTTTTTCTCCAGACTGGAAAGACATAGAAACATGTGCAATGTTTTAAAATAAGCGTACGTTCTTTGTCAAAATATTACGGAGATGTCAACACTATGCGACAGATGGAATTTTAACACCAGTCGCGAGAATAAAAACTGTTTTCGATACTTAAAATGGCGACGCTTTCCTTACTTGAACAGCGTGCAATCATTCGTTTTCTGAATTTGCGTGGTGTGACACCAATTGAAATTCATCGACAGTTGAAGACGACATGTGGCTATGGAATTATGGATGTGTCGAAAGTGCGTTCGTGGGTGCGACAGTCATTCAGCGATCTGCCAAAACAATTCTCTCCAATTTCTCGATCATGTTGTCAGGCCGACTTTTGCGAGTCCGAGGTTGTTTCGGTTTGTTTTTACACGATGCTCTGCCTTCATTAAACTATCACTCACGAACGCACTTTCGACACATCCATACTTCCATCACACATGTCTCCTCCAACTGTCGATAAATTTCAATTGGAGTCACACCACGCAAATTCAGAAGACGAATGGTTGCACGCTGTTCAAGTAAGGAAAACCTCGCCATTTTAAGTATCGAAAACGGTTCTTATTCTCAGTTCTGGCGTTAAAATTCCATTTGTCGCATAGTGTTGCCATCTCTGTGATATTTTGACAAAGAACGCGCGCTCGTTTTAAAACATTACACATGTTTCTATGCCTTTCCAGTCTGGTGAAAAAAAAATCGGAGGCCTTAGAACTTGAATGCACCTCATAAAATGGCTCATGGCTAAAGAGTGAAAAGTTTGGATTTTTGAAACTAATATGGTACTGAACAAAGGAGGGAAAGAGGGAGTGCTTGGAAATAAAATGCTGTTATTTAATAAGATTACACCATGAAGTATCTAAAAAAATGTTTTAAAAAAATGTATAACTTCATGAGTACCGATGAGTAAAAAAGGATAAATGTAGCAACCAATTTGCGACAAAGGGAATACTAATTTTCTATTGCCAGTTTCACAAACAAGTATAATCCAAGACCGTCTCAAATATTTCAGAGGACAATGTAAATGTGATTCTTCGCTTAAATATTTTAATTGTTTTTATTAAATTACACATTATACACTAAACCGTTTTTTAGTTTAAATTAATATAATACCGTATTCAGGTGCCAAATATAATTTATTCGCGGAAAGTATGAGGTCAATTGGTTATCTAACAAAGAGAAATAATGATGGGCTGAAAGTAATGAATGGAGCCATTATTTCGGTCATTCTTAAAGAATGGTTTCCCAAGGGTAAGATTGACGACTGCATTTGTCTACACGTATTATTCCACTGTCATTTGAAATCGGTTTTCGATAGTTGGAAAATGCCTTTCTGACCCAAAATCTGTCTTCCTTCAAAGGGAGAGATACGGTTGAAGTTGAAATAAATTATATTTTAATTATTTATTTGAGATTAATTTCTTTTCAAGATTTGTAGCATTCTCTTTTAATTAAATTACACTACGGTGACTTGCTCTTTTTTTTTCCTGTCTTTTTTTGAGCAGAAGCAAAAGTAAATTTCAAAGAAGATATTCTTCGAATAAATCTGATTTTTAAAAAGAAATGAGGAATATTATTTTAAGAGTTCAATTGTGAGGTTACCATTTTTTAGGAAATATTTTTTAATCCAATTTTTCATTCATTAAAATTGTATTAGCAGGCTTTTTCAGAAATAAAAGAAGAAAGAGTCGTATTAGTTTATTAATGGAAAAAATAATTAGTCGAAACTCACATAAGCATAACGGAACATTGCAAAATTCATTTAGAGTAACTTCGAATCTAACAGTTGAAAATTTAACATTTTACTCTAATATTAATTTAAATTAATTTTCATATCAGTCATTTTCTTTGTTGAATAGAATTTTGCTTTTTCTTTGCATTGTGTTCATGAGAGAAACATAGAAGAAAAGAAAAAAAAAAAGAAAGAAAGTAAACAGCGTAATACTAATAACAGTAGTTTCACATGTAATATTTTTACGCATAAATCTTATGATTACTTTACGTAGTTTTCTGTAAGTTTTAATAATTTTTTATTGCTTAGGTATAATTTTTACGACAACTACTAATCTTATGCTTAACATTTAAATATTTTTTGTAACAGTTCTTTAACGCCAAGTGGAGTTTTATTTTATATTAATTAGTTACCTTTTTGTTTAAACTCTTTTGTTGAAAAGGGGAAAAAAACCTCAGACTTTTGCATAATTTTTCGCAAGTTTTTAATGGCAAACGAAGGGAAAGTTTTCTTCTGTTTTTTCGAAAAAAAAAAGTAAGAAAACAAAACCTCACCAGTCCATAAAAAGTTAAATTGAATCAATCAATTAATTATAATTTAAATCATCGGGCCCGCAATTTTTTTTTTTGAATAGCTCTTGCCTGTCCGTAGGTCAAAAAGGTTAAGAAACTTTGGAGTATAGGAAACTTATTTCATAACCTTGTCAGGGTACAGTCTCAGAATTTCTATTTTTTATTGTTTTTATTCATTTATTTTATAGAGTCAAAATATAATTTTTTTTTCGTGGTGCAAACTTAACCGGAAGGGTTTACTGTCACCCCGGGTGATTATGTCTTAAGAATAACCAATTTTTACAGCAATCAAGCTCTGTCCTAACTTAGTTGCTGAATATATCCATACAATTAAATTCATTCTTAATTCATCTCTCACTTAAACTACTTAAGAACCAAGAGAGACTCTATAATATAATCTTCTCTTGAGAAAATTCTGCATTTGCCGAATAATGAATTCTTCTGTGCAGTCTGCTTTTAATGGCAACCGAGAGTAGTTAAAAATGAAGATTCGATTTCGCAAGGCCAAGCCCTTGTAAATGGAGGAGGAGATTTAGAAAGCACTTAATGAACGCATTCACGAGTAACGCAATTAGTCTTTGATTAGAGTATTTCCACGGAAAAGCACGGACTGTGCAGATTAAGTATATAGGGAAGGATTGGAATTTGATTAAATCCGAGCTGTGTGGGTCAGTAATTCAATTATTTCTACAACACATTTGAATGTCTGTTACAGCACTGGAAGTATTCTCAAAGTGTGTGTTTCCCTTTCACTTCACTTCTTTTTGAAAAATGTATGGAACCGAGAAAAGTCTGAAAGTGCTGATCATCATAAAAGATGTCCTTCTTTTGTTAATAAATTTGACACCATGGACGAATACAAGTGGGGGGATCGTCCCTCTTTTGAGGGACTTTTCACCGGTAATTTTTCGATATTGAAGTTCCAGAAACGTAATTTAGGCTAGTTTTTATGATTTTGGTGTTGGGGAAGAACTTTTGGGGCTCTTCCCAAGAAATGTTTCGGAGTTGAAGTCCGAAACCTTTGCGATCAATATTTTTAAGCCAGTACACATAGTAAAAAGTAAATAATAAAATTCAATCACCCCTCCCTTGAAAAACTCCTGGATCTGTCTTTGTTTGATACCCCTTTCCTCTCTTACTTTGTTACACAGGTCACATCACTACATCAAAAAGTGATAAGAATTGGAGGCAGTGCATCCCCAGAAATGTCAATATACACCAAGGCTATATTGTAAGCATACTTAATTTTATTTATAATCTTAATTTTATCCGAATGTTATTAATAAATATAAATAATGCGGACAAGTTCATTGCTGACAATCTGCGATACAACACGTATGCAATACACGATGCTTTCAAGATTTCGTAAAATTCTAGCTGCGTGGCCCGGAACTGCACGGGCGCTTCGCGCCTTTAAAGTAATGAGGAAAACTTTAACAAACAACTAGCCGCCACGGCGGCTCTCCAGGAGGCGCTTCGCACCTTTACTCTGCTCCTGTATCAAAAAGTCATTCGAACTATTGAGAGGGATAAGAGAACGAGCTACTGTAACGGTTCCAATACGAAGCTACGTGCAAGAGAGGACTACGCAATAGTGATTTTACTTCCTGCTTCCGAAGTAATGTCACAAGGTCGAAAAAACAACTAATTGATTTCTCCATTAATTAAAATCGTACAACTACGATATTGGTCGTTTTTTTCAGAAAATAAAATGTAGAATCGAATGGTACCTCGTTCGTTTCTCTACTCCTAGCGGTTTTTAGAGAGTCAAGCTTCATACAGGCAGACAGACGCGACGGATTTTAATAGCATTGAAGATTTTTCTCAACGGGAGGATTTTTTCGCCCTTTGGGGCTCATAGGGGTCAGGCAAATATAAACAATGGTTATATGAAATTGTCGAATACTGAAAAAAAGAGGAGGGGGGGGGCGCTATGTTTAAAAAGTGGTCGAGGAAAGCGGTTGTCGCATTTGAATTCAGGTGGTCATTTTGCACAAGAATAGCAGGAATGGTGTTAAAAGCATTGTGAGTCTTTTTTCCACCCTGGGCAATTCCACGGTAACTTACGTTACATTTCGACCAACTCTTATGCATTTAGTACCTCAGTACAGACACATTTTGTTGTACAAATCTTGTATGAAAGCATTTTTTGAAAATGACAGTTGAAAGCAAAATTAAAATGCAAAAATATTCGATGCATTTAAATTTTACAAAATCTAGCAGTCAAAGATAAGGCAGTAACTTGCGTTACACAAAAAGGGAATGACATAATATGAAAATTGGTTCTGAGGCAAATTTATGCTCTATTACAGCTGTTTTATTGTTTGAAGCATAATTTATCAGTTCCTTATAATGCTTAGGAATATATTTTCATTAATTTAAAAATGTATTTCAAAAATTGAAAATTATGGGAATTTTTAACTGGGTAACTTATGTTACAATAACTTACGTTACAAAATTTACTTTGCATATCTTTATTACAAAAATTAATGAATGAAAATTACAGCTTAGTTTAGATCGAAACATTGAAAATTAACAGTTATGAATTAAATTTACAGATATTTAATATCAAACTCAATGAAAAATCAAAAATATTACATTAATGTTAATTTCTAGTTCTTAAATGGTCATTGTCAATGTGCGGATCTTCAGAAAGTATTTTTGATAAATTTTGCTTTTCTAACATATTTCAATACCATAAAAAGGGACTTATATTTAAAAATCTGTAATATCCACATGACTTTTCTCATACCCCTTCTACAGCGCATCTTTTCTGCAGAGTTTAGTGGCATTTTAATGCAGAATAAAATGTATTTCACCTGTAAGATATAAATATTTTTGTATTTGTTACTTCTAAAACATATTTGATAACTTTAAATCATAACATAAGTCATTTTTGAATAATTTATAGTACATTACTCCTAAATATTCTGAATGCAGTGATATTGTTTAGAGAGAATCAATATCTCAAAAGCCAAAAAGAAGCATATAATTTATAATAGAGGTGTATTGTAATCTTATTAACAAATAGAGACATTTTAAGAAATATGATTAATTTAAATTAAGTAAATACAGTACGAATTCAAAAGAATTCTTGCATAAATTACTCCTACTAACCATATAGGTTTATTTCACAATTTACTTTCTTTATAAATACAAGTATTTAAGTTTTACTTGGGTAACTTACATTACCTGCATATGTTGGTAACTTAAGTTACACGTTTTGATTGTAGCACAAAAAATTAAATAGACAATATTTTAAAAAAAACTTTAACTATTTGCTTAACACACACTTATAGAAAGAAAATATAGCATTGTTAACCCTACACTGCATGGTGTTGCCAATTGGCTACATGGACAATTTGTCCTCCTTATGAATAGCAGAATGTAGTCATAAGGCAACTCAATGCATAAAAAGCAAGTATTGGGTATATTTAAATCAATTATCACCATTTATCCTCCATACATGGCAGCACTGGTCTGTTACATGCTCTTAAATGAATCCATATGGATAGCTTTTAAAATAACTCAAACTACCATGTTTTGAAATTATTTTTTACAATGAAATATTTTTCTTCTTCTTTTAAAAAAATAACATGAATAAAACAAACATTTGTCTTTCGTTTAAGATGCGTTTTACATCAAAATAATTATTTGGAAAAAATCTAGAACATAATACACGTCTGTAGCCATTTGGCTACATTATGCAGTAAGCATCCAGAGAACACTTCGATTCATCTCTATAGTTCATGAAGTATGTGTTTTGTTTACGTTTCGCGCTAGCTTCTTTCTCTTTTTGGAAGGTATAATATATACATGCGGATCCAAAAGTGCTACTTTCGGCTGTTCTACCGTTTATAAGACCTCGCAATTATCAATGCTTAGTTGATGTTCAACAGAGTGAACAAACAAAAAATCAATAGGTAAAAGCCTTCAAAACGTGTTCATTTTAGATTTCAGTTAGCACAAACGTTGTGCTTACACGGACAAGTAAAGTCATTAAAATTTTAAAATATAGTTTTGAAATAAAAAACTAAAAAATACGCTTTTACATTGCAATGCGCTGTGATCATCATAGGTTTCCCTCTGATTTTCAAAACTACTGAATATCCGCACTTAAGTTTACATGTACTTATAATACATCAATATGCAATACAGTTTAGCCCTTAGTATTAAAAATAATATTAAATATATTACTTTTATATTTGCAAAGAACGTAAATTTTATCTTTTATTCAGAGTTACATACATACATACATACAAACAAACCCACATGTGAAATTAATAAAAGCGTATTAAAAAGAGACCATTAGCTACAGAGGAACTAGAGTTACAAACCAAAAAAAAAAAAAACGAGAAAAGAAAGACAGCTTGCGCGAGAGAGCTTCCAAAAGACATCAGATTTGACAGAATTGATCATCGGAAAGTAGAAGTACATATAAAAAATAATGTAAAATGTCAAAATGTAAAGGATTACAAGAGTACAGTGCACCAAATGTTCAATTCCTCTATTTTTTTACAAAAAAGAACTAATTTTTAGACTATCATTTAAAATCATTTTTATCTGTTGAATGCATGGTGTAGCCATTTGGCAACAAAACTATTTTTAATTAGAAAGGGGTAAAAATTTAGAGTTAAATTTTTTAAAATATTTTTCTATGTTTTCTTATCACATTGACAAACACATATATTTTTTTCTGCGAAGAATAAAAAATCATGCAGTGTAGGGTTAACATTGCATTGCCCTTTGTTTATGCACATCATGAACTTTAACATGTTTTTGGTAACTTATGTTACATAGAACAGTGCATTTTTGAAGTTAACATAAATCACTTAATTTACGTGAAAACACTCATTTTAGCAATTTACCATATTAAATTAAAGTGTAATAATCAATATTCTTCCTTTAAAACAGTTATCTAAAGAAAAAAATTGAAACTTATCAACGTTGAAATATTCACCATTTGCTTTGCCAAAAGTTAAATATTCCATTTCCAACTTCAAAGTGCTACCAAAACTAAAAATACTACATTCTTGACAAAAAATTAGTATAAATAATAAACTTCTAACATTTTTAAACCGAAAAATATGTAAAACAGACGCATTGCTGTAATTTGATTTTTCCAACGCTTTTCCACACTTGCATGGAATTGCCCCCCTGCAGTGATGATAAAAAATGTTTACCTGCAGCTCAGCACTTTAAGCGACGAGAGAACAATGTTGTCCTTTATATAACTCAAAATATCAATTTTCAGCATAAAACTTGAGTCCAATAACAAAATTATGAAATTCATTGAACTATAAATTGAAGAAAATTATGTTAATTTTTTTAAGAAATACGAGAACACAAGAAAATGTGAAAAGTTTGAAGCGATACAGCAGTTAGAGTGAAATAAACAAAACTTTTGAAAGAAACAACGTTTCGAAGCACAAACTTGTCGGTTGATTTTACATCCATAAAGAGCATACTTTTGTCATTGATAAAACGTTTTCTTAAAACCTTGAAACAGGAGTCTTTTTTGGTTTTTCTTTCTCAAATTGGTGCTTTTGTTACTGTATTTATCGAATTTTTGCTTTTCAACACAAACATCTTTTTTTTTTGTAAGCTACTATCACCACTTAACACCATAATTGTATTCCGCTCAAAAATAGTTATTTCCTCTACTTATTTCATTGGTCAGATGTTTCCACATAGTTGAATTATAGCTCGAAATTCAGCTTCTTTAAAAATATTATAAAGATACGACACTAATTGTAATTTACAAAAAGCAGTTCAAAACTTCAAGCAGATTCATAAGACTTTCCCTACGAACAAGTGAAATATTTCAAATGTATTATCATACTGCAACGTCTAAAGCAAACGCTACTCCACACGAATTTTTCAGTCCAAGTGGTTGAGCGACAGCTCATTCTGAATGTTCCCTCAGTGTAAGTCGAGTAGAATAACGATCACATGTTGCTTCAAAGGGATAAGGAAGCTCCACGGGGAGGAGATGGAATAAAAGAAGATAATGATGCGGCGGAGAAGGTTCTCTTCTCCGGTGAATTAGACCATCATTCATTTCGAGGTTTAAAAGGATTCATTTGAGGATGGAGGAGAACGTAGCCATTTCGTTTAATGCTCTTCTTGTGAGTCTTCTGTCAAAACTGATGGAAGCTTTCAGCACGGATTTTTTATGAAGAAAAAGAAGAATGAGGTGAAGCACTTTTTGCACATATGTTTTTTAATTGTGTACGAACAATAATCATGGGATTTTTAATAAGTACTAGCTTATTACCCGGCGTTGCTCGGGTACTTATTAAAACAACATATCTCTAAAAAATATTTGAATGAATTCTATCCACGTGGGCACATAAAAATTGCATCAATCTGTCTTTTGCATAATTCCTCTAATAGAAGAACCAAAAAATGATCTCAAAAATTAAAATTAAATGTCTGTTGGAACCTCTAATTTTTCTGCATCATACAATATTTTTGCCAATGTTCCAAGGTAATTAGAACATGAACTATTAATGTTTTAAACTTATTTCATGCTAAAATGAAATAGATGAGCCCTAAATTGATAATTCATTGTTAATCGTAATCTTTGTTGGAAAATACTGATATTTAAATGTGTTAAATTTTATCAATTTGTATGCTTAATGGCTTATTTCTATTACTCTATATATTCAAAATTGAAAGAAAATGGCCATTTTGAGACAAAAAAATTTGAATTTTGAGGTTTTTGGAGTTTTTTAAAATTTTAAAACCCCACGTATGTGAATTCTAGTGCATCAAGTAACCACTGTGACAAGTTGGATCAAAATCCGACGAAAACCGTGGATTTGTATAAGGAAGAAACATATATACATCCATTTTTAGCCCAATTTCGCGTTAAAAATAAAAGAAAGACTAAAACGCATTAAAAGTGGCTTAATGCATCTAAAAAATATCGCCAAGTCCGAAAAATATCGCCAAGTCAAAAAAATATCGCCAATTCCAAAAACAAGTCAAAAAGAAATGAAAAAGAAAAATTAATATTGAAAAATTAAAATTGGAAAGTAGGGTATTGAGATGGGGAATTTGTGCGTCTGTCAGTCTGTCGGTCTGTCTGCCTGTCCCCCCCTAATAACTTTTGAATGAACACTCCGATTTGAACAAACTTTGTTTTTTGTTTGAAAGATCTCGGACAGGCTCATTCCCATAGTTCGCTTTTTGATTCGAACCATTTTTCGTTCAACGTTGAACCGTTCAGAAAATAACTTAACATTAGCGCCTACGGAGAAATTTAAGTTAAATGTAGATTCTGAGCTTAAAGGCGGATTTCCTTCAAACTCATTTTGTAAGGAAATGGTTTTGATAAATAATGCATGTAAAGTAGTTTTCTGGATAATCTTCTGTGAGGACTGATTCCGACACAGACTCCGTAAACATGGCAGAAATGCAGGCTCAGAAAAAAAAAAAAAGACTGACTGCGCAAACGATTTTTTGTTTATTTATTTATCTGTTTTGTTTTTATTATTATTATTTTTTTTAGCAAACGATTTTTTTTATAACAAAAATTTTTCATTCGCGAGAGCATTTTATTCTTTATTTATATTTAACAACTGGCAACGGATTAAAAATGAAATTCGAGACATTTTATTAACGAACGAGTTTTTTTTCCTTTCTGTGTATGTTCTTTGTACTTTTATTTATTTATTTATTTATTTATTGAAAACGATTTAGGAATTTTTCTACGGAAGAACTATAACAATTACATTCTCTGAAAGGTGCGAAAAAACTTTATTTATTCGTTTATTTACTTTTTACGTGTCTATTTCATCTGATGAGATTGGTATATTTTGCATTTAGAAATCAGCTTTAAGTGCTAAAAAGGTATGTTTAACATAATTTTCAGTCTCAGATAATCAAGATAATATTGATCAAATGCTAGAATGCCAGTGTCAATGTACGGGAAAGTAGGCTCGTTTAGTTCTTGACAGAACTTCTTGTTGTATATAGAGTTTGACACATTTTTGCTGCTTTCTTTTGCAACTGATATATTTGTTCATATTATTGCCGCACATTGTTTGTGAGTAGATATGTAAGAACCTTACAGGTATTCAAAACTGCGTAACTTTCTTGAAAATAATATGCTAGCACTAAGCCTTTAAATTCCGTCCGGTTTGAGCCACACGGTATTTGGTGGTTCGGTGGAGCCAATTTCATGAGATCCAATATCGTACTCTAAATATAGAGATCATTAATCGCATTGCGTAGCGTTTACAATGCCGCCAGATTAGGTTTATTCCAGCTATAGATGCATTCTTGGTCCCTTTTGAAGTTCCACGGGTAAAAAGAAAATGTCTGGAAAGTATGTTAGTTTCATTTAATCATTGTAAAACAATTCTAAAATGCTGCAGTTTATTTCCGGGAAATGTTCCGGGATTTAACCAGTTTCACCTGTTTATTGGAAAAAATCAAACATCTTTGTGAAAAGTTTCCTTGATTGCCACATGTTTGAATGCAGTCTTTTCACTGTTGTAATCTTCTGTGAGGACTGAGCTCAGGGTTTTACAAATACAAATACAAATGTGGCGACCAGCAGCAGGCTCTGGGCCCAACTTGGCTGGTCCTAGTCAAATTAAAGACCCCAATGAAGATCAATGGCCCTCTTAAAGCCATCTACTCCATTGCTCTTTACCGCCTCTTCCGGTAAGCTGTTCCAAGTTCCCACTACCCTGCTAAAATAGTAATTTTTCCGAATTTCAAGATTAGCCTGAGATTTAAACAGCTTAAAACAATGACCCCTTGTCCTGCTTTCCGTGCGAAAATCTAACCCCGTAACATCATTCATTTTAATAAATTTAAACAACTGAATCATGTCCCCTCTGGCTCTCCTTCGCTCAAGACTATACATATTAAGCATTCTAAGTCTGGAATCATAGTCTAAATTAGAAAACCCATTTACTAACCTTGTAGCCCTTCTTTGTACCCTTTCCAATAAATTAATGTCTTTCTTCAGATAAGGAGACCAAAACTGAACAGCATACTCCAAATGAGGTCTTACCAAACTTCTATATAGAGGCAGAAGAACCTTCTTAGATTTGTTTGAAATAGATCTATTAATAAACCCAAGCATCCTATTGGCTTTGTTACTAGCTATGCTGCACTGTTGACTAGACTTGAAATCCTGATTTATTAAGACACCTAGATCCATAACATTATCTGCCCTACTAATGACTGAACCCTGTAAATAATAGCTTGTATGCTTATTTCCATGACCGAAATGCAGCACTTGACATTTCCCAACATTAACTGCCATACCCCACTTGTCTGCCCATTTAGTAATATGATCCAAATCCTGTTGCAGCTGATTTATTTGTTCGTCATTTTCTACAACCCCCATAAGTTTGACATCATCGGCAAAACAATTCATGTTTCCAGAAACATTTTCATGAATGTCATTCATAAAAATAATAAACAAAAGGGGACCTAAAACTGATCCTTGGGGAACCCCACTTAAAACCTCACTCCATTTAGAATAGTTACCCCTAACAACTACTCTTTGTTTCCTTCCTGTCAGCCAATTCCTAACCCAAACTAGAATTTTACCTCCTACCCCTATACCAGCTAATTTACTGAGTAGTGCTACATGCGGTACCTTATCGAAAGCTTTTTGAAAATCTATGTAAACAACATCTACGCATTTTTTGCTATCTAAAGCCAAGGTAACCTTGTCGTAGAAATGTAATAAATTAGTAGCACACGATTTACCTTTTCTGAAACCATACTGCAAACTACTCAACAGCCCATTATTTTCTAAGAAATTCATAATCTTAATTTTGATCAATGTTTCAAAAATTTTACATACCACTGAAGTCAGACTCACAGGCCTATAATTTCCTGCATTACTTCTAGACCCTTTCTTGAAGAGTGGTATAATGTTAGCTAGTTTCCAGTCCTCTGGCACTATCCCTGAGTTATACGAAGCATTGAATATATTAACTATAGAGTCAACTAATTCCTCTGCACATTCTACTAGAATTTTTGGATAAATTTTATCTGGTCCCGGAGCTTTTGTGGTTTTAATTTTTTTCAAATAAAGTAATACGTCCTCCCTGGAAAATACAAAGTCCTCAAGCTGTGTAGTAGCTTGCGTCTTGCTTGTGGTTAAATGTTTCGTCAATTACGGAACGTGCAAACTGACCCACCGAATGAGGGTGAAATTCAGGCTCTATATACTGTACTTTGCGAGAATTCCAAGCAAAAAAGGTGCTTGGTGTTTGCTTAAAATTCCTCATGAGCTCTGACCATTTTTCATTAAAATGCTGTAGCAGCGGCCCTGGTAAATTAGGATGCTCTCTGCTAAGCTTTTCCGTTAAACATATGTAAGTTTCCTTGGACGGTTTCGATTTATGCGAAAAACGTAATTGTCTTTTTTTTTTGGGGGGGGGGGGGATTTCCAAATTCCTCAAAAATATTCTAGGTTAATTTCAGGAAGGTTACTGACTTTTAGCTGTTTTTTGTCAGCAAGTTTTCTTGTTTTTTTGCCATTCTTGTTACTGAAGAAATAAGGCAGATTAGCTGCCTATTATTTTCCAGGAAAATTGTCATTTTTTTTACAAAGATCGATCAAACGCTGATACACAATTTTTTCCTTGAAAGAGCTGTATACATTCACATAGTATATAGAATGAAGTATTTTCGACAGAAAAAAAATGCATTTTCTTAAATTTAATGCCATACGCTTGAAAGCAATTCTTCGAAATGTAACAATTGGAAAGTCATCCATTTTCAGTTTATTGAAGTCTTTGCATGACTTCATTTTACACATAAAAACGATTTATTTCGGCAATTATTTATATTGCTTTTTACACTTTTGTTTAGAAATTTTTCACATCAAGTATTATCTCAGTTACTAACTGCGTGGCCCGGCGTTGCACGGGCTGTAATGTAGTGAAGGCAGTTTGAGAAAACTACTCGCCACCAAGGCGGCTCCCCTTTAAAGTAATGAGGAAAGTTTAAACAGTTTACTCGCCGTCAAGGCGGCTCGCCTTTACAGTAGCGAGGAAAGTTTCAATAAACTACTCGTCGCCAAGGCGGCTCGCCTTTAAAGTACCAAGGAAAAGTTTAATAAACTACTCCCCGCTAAAGCGGCTCGCTAAAAAGCTTTCCTGCATCAAAGAATCAATCGAATTATTTGCACATGCTTCCTCAAAAATAAAGACGATGTCAAGTAGCGCATACTTAGCACTCTCCCTAAATAACAAATAAAATTCCTTTCCAAAAACAATTATTTCCAAACCGCTTTCTTCCTGTAAAATTAATTGCAAAATTCTAAACGAAAAAGTTCTTTTAATATTTGGATCGCAGCCAAAAAAAAGTCCCTTCTAAAAACAGCAATTGCAATTTTATTTAAAAACACATTTTCAAAATGGTACCAGAGAAAAAATATGTCATTAATAATTAGAATAAAAACAATTGTTAGAACTTTGTTATAACACGTATTCAAAATGACAATGGAAAAAAATAACACACTTTCATTTTAAAAAGTTCAATTTAATTAACGTTTTAATTCAAAATGGCAACGGTAAGAAATAAATGTCTTGGAAGTTTAATCATTTATTAGGCTTAATCGCTTTAAATTTGACTACTTATTAATTGATATCTTCGCTAATTAAAATCGTATAATTATATAAATTGAAACTAATGAAGCCTGAAAAATTACCTATCTATCGGTACCTGGTTCGACTTTCAGTTCATTGGCGTTCAGGAGAAAGAAGCGTGACATAGATAGATAGAAAGAAAGAAAGAAAGATAGATACTCAGTTTTTAATATAAGTAGATTCCAAATTCTTTCCAAAATAAGAATGTATCTTTGTTGAATATCCATTTTCACAAACATATTGATATAAATTTGAACCGAAATAGTAAGGCTTGAATTATTCCAGCAATTTACTTAACTGGGAAAATTAATTTGCATTCGGTGCTTTGTATTCTTATTATTTTCAAGTATAATTAGCTTTTAACCATCCATATTAAATTAGGGATATGATGTTTAAATTACTTATATCATAATTTGGTTACTGAGAAGTTATAATTTGGTTGCAATTAAAAATTGCAATTAAACTATATCATTACACTAATTACAAAATGACGATGGAAACTTAATCGATTACATTTCCAAATGACATCTTCATCTTTTTAACATTGCAATTATTACATTCGGATCTGTTGAAATGCGTGTTGAAGTTCAGCAGCAAAGGAAACATTAAATTGTGACTCCCATTACTATAGTAATCGATTTTGAAAAGACTGTTAAGCGTCATTAAATGTCCCAAATATTTCAGGTACAATGACATTTAACAATTATAGCATGACAGCTAAAGAATCCTCATTTCCCTACGGATTTGCGTTTCATTTTAGAGAAATTAGATGTAAGCTAAATATTGTAATTTATTATCGAAAAATATGTTTCTATTCATATTTCGCTGGTCCATGTGGTCTTGGTTCTACATTTTCAATCTGATAACCAATTAGTTTTGAAGCTGTTTAAAATTTTCTATGTTTTGTTGGCAATTAAATGTGACAGATAAGAAGGGAAAGTCAATTATTTCTTCATTTTGAAACACTTTCTTATATTAAAATTTAGTATTTAATTTTTTTTCGATTAAGTTGTTTCGTTAGTTGAAATTATAATAAATTTCAAATTTTACTGCGTAAATATCGTTCAGAAGAAATTCTTAGCTGTCACCTAAATAGAAAAATACCTTATCGAAAAATTCAAAAAAGTTCAAAGAAAACCTTCATTTTAGTGCATTGATACTATTAGTCGGTAATTAATGAAGCAAAAAAGAAATACAAGAAACAACTATATTACTTTTTTTAATTAAAACTACTTTATTACTTTTAATCATGTTTAAACAAAAGATAAACAGAATTAAGTTTAAGTTAAAAAAAGGAAATGATTCGTTTAAAAACGAAATATTTTGCGGAAGTACTATTTAATCAAAAACTAGTGTATTACATTTGAAATGGAACATAAAATAATCAAATAATAGTTAAACAAAAAAAAAAACAGATTTCTTAAAAAAAGGCACAAATTAAATAAGAAGTACCTGGAAACAAATCGTTAAACTCAAAAGTAAGCATCATAAATGAATTAAAGTCATACAGGAACATCTAGCAAAAAGCTGTAAAGTACAAAACGAAACTTTTTGAGTACCTTCATGTTTATATTCTAGCCTTAGGCAGGAATTCAAGTGAAACACCATTGCAATCGCTTCGAGGCGATCGCAAATTGCAATCGCTACTGGAAGTCGAATTACATTAGAATCGCATCTCGTAGCGATTGCAACGTATCCAAATTTGGGAATTTGCGATTGCATTGGTGAGTTGCGATCGTCCGTGTTTCACTTGAATTTCTGCCTTAATTAATGTTCACACGATTGACGAACCTTAAACAAACCAGTTGAAAACATTAAGCAAAGAATGAATGCCCTTT
This sequence comes from Uloborus plumipes, assembly GCA_038373865.1. NCBI lineage: Eukaryota > Metazoa > Arthropoda > Arachnida > Araneae > Uloboridae > Uloborus > Uloborus plumipes. The sequence goes on from JAXGGA010002491.1 coordinate 71,649, forward strand.
TAACGAGTGACATTTAAGGTTTTTGTTTGTGAATGATAATAAAAGAAGCACCACGAGTTTTTAACGGCTTTTGGAATTTTTTAGATGCATTTTTAAGTGATGAAATTGTGGTATTAGAATATGCTATCGTCGACTTTGTTTTTAAGTTAATATGCATGCAAATATTCACTAAAGTACTTAAAGTAAGAACCAAAAAATCTACACCTAAAATACCGGCAATACTTAATAGATAAAATATGCACTAATAAGTCCTTTACTAACGTAGAAAAAAGTTTTCTAATCTGAATAAAAAATGATTCGATTTTACACTTACATATTGTTATGAATCCGTCGCACTTTCAGACTTTTTAGCCTACTTTCCAGTTAAAAATAAAAGGAAGACGAAAAAAGTATTAAAAGTGGCTTAATGCATCTAAAAAATATCGCCAAGTCCAAAACAAACCAAAAAGAAAAAAAAGAAATAAATATCGAAAAATTAAAAATTTGAAAGTAGGGTATTGAGATGGGGAATTTGTGTGTCGGTCGGTCTGTCGGTCCTCCCCTAATAACTTTTGAATGAACATTCCGAATTGGACAAACTTTTTTTTTGTCGGAAAGATCTCGGCGAGTACAGCTCATTCCCATATTTGATTTTTCGATTTGAACAATTTTTGGTTCAACTTTGAACCGTTCAAACAACCTGTCCCGCGATTCTAACTTTTGAGTGAACAGTCCGATTTGAACAAACTTTTTTTTGTTCGAAAGATCTTATCAAGGATACTTCATTCCCGTATTTACATTTCCGATTTGAACAATTTTTCGTTCAACATTGAACCGCTCAAGCAAGCTGTCACCCATAATAACTTTTGAGTGAACAGTCCGATTTAAATAAACTTTTTTTTTGTTCGAAGGATCTCAGCAAGGATACTTCATTACAAATATTTAAATTTTCAATTTGAACATTTTTTCGTTCAACATTGAACCGTTCAAGCAATCATTCCCCACATAATAACTTTTAAGTGAACCGTCCGAATTGAATAAACTTTATTTTGTTCGAAAGATCTCGGAGAGGCTCATTCCCATATTTCGCTTTTTGATTTGAACCATTTTTCGTCTCAATGTTGAACCGTTCAGAAAAAAAAATTAACATTAGCGCCTACGGAGAAATTTAAGTTGAATGTTGATCCTGAGCTTAAAGGCGGATTTCCTTCAAACTAACTTTGTAAGAAAATGGTTTTGATAAATAATGTTTGTAAAGTACTTTTCTGAATTATCTTCTGTGAGGACTCTGATTCCGACTCCGACTCCGCAAACATGGCGGAAATGCAGGCTCAGAAAAAAAATGACTGACTGTGCAGACGATTTTTTGTTTATTTATTCATTTGTTTTATTTTATTTATAATTGTTATTATTTCTTTATTTTTTGGCAGACGATTTTTTTTTGTAACAAAAATGTTTCATTCACGAGAGCATTTTATTCTTTATTTATATTTAACAACTGGCAACGGATTAAAAGTGAAATTCGAGACATTTTATTAACGGACGAGTTTTTTTTTCTTTTTTTTTCTTTCTTTGATAAAATGTGTTTTGATGCTCTTTGTACTTTTATAATTTATTTATTTTATTTTTTTTGAAAACGATTGAGGAATTTTTCTACGGAAGAACTGTAACAGTTACATTCTTTAAAAGGTGCGACAAAACTTTATTTATTCGTTTATTTACTTTTTACGTGTCTATTTCATCTGATGAGAGGGGTATATTTTGCTTTTAGAAATCAGCTTTAAGTGCTAAAAAGGTATGTTTGACATAATTTTCAGTCTCAGATAATCAAGAGAATAATGATCAGATGCTTGAATGCCGATGTCGATGTACGGGAAAGTAGGCTCGTTTAGTTCTTGACAGAACTTCTTGTTACGATTAAGGTAGTTATTGTTAACTATTGCTTTTACATTACATTAATATCAATAAATTTTCTTTTTAAGTTTTTGCAGCCCTATTACAGTCTTTCGTTTAACGATCTCTAGATTCCAGGATCAACTATCCAAAATATTAACGAATCTGGTTTTCGGCGTTTCAAGCAGTTTTCGCATCGTCACTTACGCTCTAAACGGTTTTAACTGACGACCATTCAATAAAAAATTGCATTAGAAAGTGACAATATTTATTTCTTTCGCTTTCAGCTGGAACAAAATAGGAAAATGTTTTATTTACGAGTTGTAATTTTTACTTCAAGTAAATATTTCAGAAATTTCGCCCCACTTGACCCTTCAAAAGTTTGTTTTTGAAGAAAAATTGCTAAAGTTTTGCGAGTAATATGTATTCATAAAGAAACCGTTCATATTCATTTAGGTATTTCAAAGAAAAAAAAAAAAAGCTTTATTTTTTTTAAAAGTGCCAAAAATTCAAGGGTTACCTTTAGAAAGCCAAACGATTTTAAACGATTAAGCTTGAGAATAAATTAAATATTATGGTGGAATTGAACTTATTTTCTTAACGGAAATTAACTTTTGTTTTGTTACCACGATAACGTCTTTTAGCTATTTCGTTTGTTTCGTTTTCCCTTTTTTACATATTTTTAAAACATTTTTTTGCAAACTTTATTTTACAGCGTTCCAAGTCTTATTGAAATTGAATTAAATCGAAATATTTTCACTGTTAAAAAAAGTCGTCTGCTTTTATTTCCTTTGTTTTAATGAATAATATTGCTTAATTTTTTTCAGCTTTTTGCTTTACATTCCAATGGAACTTATCATTTTTGACATGTTTTGGCTGAGTTGTGGGATGGAAAATTTACATGCGCTCACATAACTTCTTTTTCTAGCTTTATTGCACGACCACAGCCGTGCTGTTACAGCTAGTAAATAAAGAAAAAGTAGTAAAAAAAGTATTTGAGTAAAAAAAGTAGTATTAAAGAAAAGTAATAAAAATTAATTTGACTGAAGAATTAATTTCGCAGTGATGAATTGCAAAAGTAAGACATGGGCTCCACCACCTGAAGGAGCAGGGACAGGTGTACGTAACAGGGCGTGTAGCGCGGAGAACTCAACCTGTTGCTGACTTTTAGTACAGTCTGAAAAAGGGACAACACGACAACTGAGGTCAAAAATGAAAATAAATAGCAATTTGTTGTTGCTCAATAAAGAAGTTTAAATTGAACAAAAAGCAGCTTGAAAGAGTATAATTAAAATTTAAAGATAGTACGCTAATTACTTTCAAATTGCTTTTTAGCCTACTTTCCCGTTAAAAATAAAAGAAAGACGAAAAAAGTATTAAAAGTAGCTTAATGCATCTAAAAAATATCGCCAAGTCCAAAAAATATCGCCAAGATAAAAAAATATCGCCAAGTCCAAAAAATATCGCCAAGATAAAAAAATATCGCCAAGTCCAAAAAATATCGCCAAATTAAAAAAATAAAAAGGTAAAATGAATATCGAAAAATTAAAAATTTGAAAGTAGGGTATTGAGATGGGGAATTTGTGTGTCGGTCGGTCGGTCGGTCGGTCTGTCGGTCGGTCTGTCTGTCCCCCCCCTAATAACTTTTGAATGAACATTCTGATTTGGACAAATTTTTTTTTGTTGGAAAGATCTCGGCGAGTACAGCTCATTCCCATATTTGATTTTTTGATTTGAACAATTTTTGGTTCAACTTTGAGCCGTTCAAAAAACCGGTCCCGCGATACTAACTTTTTAATGAACAGTCCGATTTGAACAAACTTTTTTTTGTTGGAAAGAACTTTTCAAGGGTACTTCATTCCCGTATTTACATTTCCGATTTGAACAATTTTTCGTTCAACATTGAACCGCTCAATCAAGCTGTCACCCCTAATAACTTTTGAATGAACAGTCCGATTTAAACAAACTTTTTTTTGTTTGAAGCATCTCGGCAAGGATACTTTAGTACCGTATTTAAATTTTCAATGTGAACACTTTTGGTTCAACATTGAACCGTTTAAGCAACCTTTCTCCACCTAATAACTTTTGAGTGAACCGTCCGAATGGAATATTTTTTTTTTTTTTTGTTCGAAAGATCTCAGCGAGTGCAGCTCATTCCCATATTTGATTTTTCGATTGGGACAATTTTTAGTTCAACTTTGAACCGTTCAAACAACCGGTCCCGCGATGCTAACTTTTGAGTGAACAATCCGATTTGAACAAACTTTTTTTTTGTTCGAAAGATCTTTTCAAGGATACTTCATTCCCGTATTTACATTTCCGATTTGAACAATTTTTCGTTCAACATTGAACCGCTCAATCAAGCTGTCACCCCTAATAACTTTTGAATGAACAGTCCGATTTAAATAAACTTTTTTTTGTTCGAAGGATCTCAGCAAGGATACTTCATTACCGTATTTAAATTTTCAATTTGAACACGTTTTCGTTCAACATTGAACCGTTCAAGCAACCTTTCCCCACCTAATAACTTTTGAGTGAACCGTCCGAATGGAATAAACTTTTTTTTGTTTGAAAGATCTCGAAGAGGCTTTCCCACACAATCCCATACTTCGCTTTTTGATTTGAACCATTTTTCGTTCAATAATGAACCGTTCAGAAAAAAAAATAACATTAGCGTCTACGGGGAATTTAAGTTGAATGTTGATCCTGAACTTAAAGTCTGATTTCCTTCAAACTAACTTTGTAAGAAAATGGTTTTGATAAATAATGTTTGTAACGTACTTTTCTGAGTAATCTTCTGTGAGGACTCTGATTCCGACTCCGACTCTGCAAACATGGCGAAAATGCAGGCTCAGAAAAAAAATTACTGACTGTGCAGACGATTTTTTGTTTATTTATTCATTTGTTTTATTTTATTTATTATTATTCTTATTATTTATTTTTTTTTGGCAGACGATGTTTTTTTGTAACAAAAATTTTTCATTCACGAGAACATTTTATTTTTTATTTATATTTAACAACTGGCAACAGATTAAAAGTGAAATTCGAGACATTTTATTTACGGACGAGTTTTTTTTTTTTTTCTTTCTTTGATAAAATGTGTTTTGATGCTCTTTGTACTTTTATTTATTTATTTATTTATTTTATTATTATTATTATTATTATTATTATTATTTTGAAAACGATGGAGGATTTTTTCTACGGAGGAACTGTAACAGTTACACTCTTTAAAAGGTGCGACAAAACTTTATTTATTCGTTAATTACTTTTTACGTGTCTATTTCATCTGATGAAAGGGGTATATTTTGCTTTTCGAAATCAGCTCTAAGTGCTAAAAAGGTATGTTTGACATAATTTTAAGTCTCAGATAATCAAGAGAATAATGATCAGATGCGAGAATGCCGATGTCGATGTACGGGAAAGTAGGCTCGTTTAGTTCTTGACAGAACTTCTTGTTATCCTTTTTTTGTATTCATAATTATAATCTTTTCCGCGTGAAAAAATTATAAAACATTCAAATCGAAACTTTTTCAAAAAAAAAATCGCAAAAATGAAGTTTTTTTCATATTTTGTCAAATTTAGGCCTTATGCGTGATCGGAAGATATCAATGGATTTCGATAAATTTTTTTTCCTTCTTTTTGTCTTCACTATTAGCTACTTTCCGCACTATTACATTTCGAAAACATCCAATTCAAAATTAAAAAAAAAAAAAAATCGCGAAAATCAAGTTTTTTCATTTTTTGTCAAATTTTAGGCCTTATGCGCGATCGGAAGATATCAACCGATTTCGATAAATTTTTTTCCTTCTTTTTGTCTTCATAATTCTCAACTTTTCTGCGCTATTACAAATTCGAAATAAAAAAAAGTGTTTTTTCGGCCCACCCTATTGTATAAAGCAGTGGTTCTCAACCTTTTCACGGCTAACGCCACCTTTACGAGTGGAATTTTTTCCAACGCCCCCTTCATATTAAAGGCAAATGTGTGTGCGAAACGAGGTTTAAAGTTTAAAATATTTTCCTTCCAAAATTTTACAAAACGGTTAAAAAAGATATATTTTTCCTCATTAGTCATTATTAGAATTAAAATGACGTATATAGAAATAAAAAAACAAATCTAGGATTAAACATATTTTGTTTTTAAAAGAATAATAATAAAATATAATGAAATAAAATAGAAATAAACAAGCGAAAAAAAAATTTCTCAAAAAATGAAGGAAGCAATTAGATGCAATAAAAATAAATACGCAAAGCATTTTCGTCTCATTCAAAATATGAAAGGACCATTAAAAATATATGTTAGTTAGATATTTGTTCTTAGTGGTTTAAAGCCAGTTTTCTCACGGTCGGTTTAATATTTTTTGTAAAGTGAAGGCGCAAGTCATCCTCATTCGACGAAGTAGGAAGAGGGAAGACGATTTAAAAATTTTTGACGATAGCTCACAGGTAAAGGCTACTAATGTCTCTTTGCAGCCAAAATCCTTATGATTGTTAACATTCCAGAAACCACCTTTTCAAGTTTCAGTGGTTGAAAGTTCCACCAATTCTTACTGATACTGAACAGCTGCGGTCTCAATATTTTCAAAAGGGTTCATGGCCCATTGAGGAACGTTCGGAGATAAAAATATCCTCAAAACGCTCAGAGAAGTCTTTGTGCAAAGACTGAAGATGTTGGCAAAAACGTAAGCATCATCGAAGTAGACTTCACTAAAAATAAACCATAAAAGTAAATTAACACGTTCAATGCTGACCTCATGACAATGGTAACCACCATCGGGCTGAATTTTTTTTTTTTGTCTAACTTACCAATTCCACTCCATTTTTAATTTAGAAAAAGGGAAAACAATTAAAAATTGTTTTTTAAATATTCAATTGTGAAAATTTAAAGTTCTCCTCCAAGAGGACAGCCGCCCGCTACGTGAACCTGTTGCCGTCCTTCCAAGAGTTCATGCGCTTCCAACGTGTTAATGAAGTGAGCAAAAGCAAAAGTTAAAAGAGGTCAAACAAAACAGTCAAACTGAGCGGGCACTGTAAGCATTGCAAATACGATTGCAAGGTAAAAATTTAGGACAATTACTAAACCGAGGAAAATAGCCAAATTGCACGAATGCCCCGGCCCATCGAGATATTTTGGATATCTTTAGGGCAGACTTACATTCTCATAGGTACTAAACTAAATTATGAGAACATGGTGAAATAAAATTAAGAAAGCAAAAAACAAAATCGATGACGTTGAATATTCTGCCTAAAACGCTATTTGTGGGAGGCACTCGAATGCAATTGTGAAACTTTTTTGCAGTACTTTGAATCCTCCATTAAATTTTGGCAATAGACATTGAAATCTGGTATCCTAAACGGGTAATTGTTCAGTCTGAAAACCAGTTTCGTTGGCAATAATCAAATAGGTGACTGAAACTTGAGAACTTAATTGACCATTTTCACCTGCAGATGCGGACGATATTATTCCTGTCCGACAGAATGGTTTAGTGTTAAGACGCTGGCCTCTCAAGCCAAAAGCGTGAGTTCGAACCCGCTCCAATCGGTGGATTTCATGATGCAGAAAATCGACAGCGCTCATGTCGTATGATATGCGCATGTACAAGATCCCTCGAGTACTCATTGGCATGCAGTACCTTGGCTAATTAAATTCCTAGTGCAGTTTCGCATCGAACAGAGCCAGTGCCTCATCTCGTGTGAAACTGGCGTCAAAATTCTCGTGGTAATGACATCCGCCGATAGTGGTGCCACATGAAAGGATGGTGCGGTCTTGGGAATGCACTAGTCTGCAAATGGCAGAAGCTAACGCAGCCCCATTAGAAAAAAATATATATATTTAGTCCTGTAGATAATTACTAAAAAATGCGTTTTAAACTATTAACAGCTACTTGAAATTGAATTGCTATGCTAAAAAATAATCAATCAACAGTTCAGCTAAAAAATAACCAAACGATTGGTGGGGCGGGGTGGGGGCTAATGCTTTTGAATTTAATTTAATTATGTGTGATCAAAATTAGCCAAAGTGACTGATATTAGATAAAACCATACAAACCTGATTGCAACTGCGATTTATTGCAACGGTTCTTCATTAGCTAAAGCTGGACCGCGGAGAGATGGCGGGTGACCTTGAAGTGGAAACTGACCGCCTTATTTTGTAATAGGTAGCGTCAGAGTGATCAAGCAGGAACTAAAAATTCTTATATACGAGTAAGTAAAAAATAACTTTTGACGCTGATTCTTCCTATTTCAAAATGAAAAAGGTTCGTTTCCGCTTCAAAGTCATCCGCCAGCTTTCCGTGGTCAAGCTACGACATTCTCTCTCAATATTATCGGACGCAAAAGATCACTAAAAAGAAAAATTGCTGCAAAAAAGAGAGACAGAGAGAAAAGGAAAAAAAAAGATAAGCGAAAAAGCTAAACTATTTTAATAAAAACAGTTACCTCCGAAAAACGCAAGGAAATATGTTTAAAGATTCCAGAGCGCATAAGTTTGTTTTATCGTAGGCACAATAAGTTGGATTCTTATTTAATGCAAAATTTAATTATAATTTTTAAAATCAAAATAAATTCTAATACATTTATTGTCATCTGACTCCCAAATTTTCCCCACCGCCCCCCTATCGCCCAAAATATACCCACCGCCCCCCTACTGCCCAAAACATGTTCACCGCCCCTCAGCATCTTCCCACCGCCCACAGGGGGGCGGTACCGCCCCCGTTGAGAACCACTGCTCTAAATCATAACAATTTGATATTATTATCAAACTAAAAAGATAGTCGGAAATCCACACCAGTGGTCGGAAGTAGCGCGCTACAAGTAGAGAAACTACTGTAGTAGCTACATTTTTTAGTAGTTTGTAGTGGAGCGCACTACTTTTAAAAAAAAGTAGAGTAGTGAGTAGCGCGATTCAAAAAAATAGTAGTTTGTAGCGATTTCTGGAAACTACTTTTAAATTAAAAAAATAAATAAACAAATGAAAAAAAAGAGAACGAAGGAAACGAAACAAGGTTTAATTGACTCTGACTGGTGCAAATCTTGCACGAGTACATCAATGAGAAATAAGAACCATAAAAATCTGAGCTGATCTTAGATACATCATTTTGACGAAATACACTCGATCTGTTTGATGTCATTGGTTTATTTGGCACCATAAGTTTTATATTTCTTCAAAAAATATTCATGTTCCCAACTATTCCTTGGCAAGAAATTAAAAAAAAAAAAAAACGTTTAATTCTTTTAATCTTTCAATTTTTTAATCCTTTCTTGTGGCGAATACTCGTGAAAATTGTAAAATTTTTTTTAAAAAGACAAATTTTAGCAAAAAAAAAAAAAAAATAAATAAAAAAAAAGGAACAAAAAGGCAAAGTAACAGGGACGTCATTTCAAGTTTTTCCAGGGGGGGGGGGCAAAGGGTAAAAACACAATACAATTTCACCAGAAAGTAACAAAAACCACGCCCACTTATATGTAAATACATTGAGTTCTCAAAGTCAGGGGGGGGGGAGCAATTGACCCCCCTGCCGCCCCTAAATGACGGGCCTGCAAAGTAACAAATAAATTCAAAGACAATTCTTAGTTCCATTCTATATTCAAATGAGTTTTTTTTTATTAATGTAAACCACTTATCGAATTTTTTCGATCAATCCTCAAACGGTATCCTCAAACATTTTACTTATTTATTTTTTAAAAAGTAGCGAAGTAGCGACTACAATTCAAAAGTAGTTTGTAGTCGCTACATTTGAAAAAAGTAGTTGTAGTTGTAGTTCGCTACAAAAGAAATGTGATCCACACACGGATAATAAAGATGTTAGCATGATATAAAATTTGTTTGCAGAAAATAAAAACTTTTATTGTTATTTTTTTTAAAAGATAATGCCTTTCAAAGCTTTTTCCATATTTTAAAAGAAAAAAAAAAGTTCTCAACTTTTCAAAGCAAGGTCTGATAAACAAATTAAGAAAAATAAAAATATTTTTGAAAAAAAAAAAAAATTGAACCGACTTCGGAACTTCACTCAGCAAATGCCCTAAAAAGTAAAAAATAATTTTATTCTTTGAACACCATCGACACTACATTTAAACATAAGTTTTGAAGTCGGTGCAAAAACAATATATAGAATCATACGAAACTATAATTTAACTATATATATAAATTGCAATGAATCTAGGTTCTTTAATCGCATTCGCATACACTAGATTGGCAACTACTTATTTATGTAATGGTACAAATATTCAGCTCCTAATTTTCAATGGTTTCCCTGAAAAATGTTGGCAAAATGTAGTTAAACATCATTTCACCTATAGTTTTTGCACCGACTTCAAAACTTATGTTTAAATGTAGTGTCGATGGTGTTCAAAGAATAAAATTATTTTTTACTTTTTAGGGCATTTGCTGAGTGAAGTTCCGAAGTCGGTTTAATTTTTTTTTTTTCAAAAATATTTTTATTTTATTCTTTTTAGTGTAAATGTACATATGAAATAAGGTAATGTTTCCATTGCAAAACTTCACCTAATTTTCTTAAGTAAATGCTTCATAAAATAAACTATGTAAGAAAAAGAAAGTATCAACGCGTCTAAAATTTTAAACGATTGACACTAAAAAATAATCCTTGTTATTCTCTGGTATTTATTTGTGTACTAGTTTAATTAAAGCTAAATATTAACGGCTTTTCAACTAATTTATATTTCAAAACAACACTAGATTCTCGCAGTTCATAAAATTTCATGACGTATTACATACGTGGCCTGCTAATGAGTTTCATTTTTGCTTCAGTTAAGCCTTCATTCAAAATTTTCATGATCATTATAATAACTGTTTCATATCAATCACGTTATGTAACAATGGATTTCATATTTAATCATTTAGGACAAATCGTTTTAAATTTGAGCAAAAATTTGGAGATTTTCCTCACTTTCTTCAGAATTCCTTTATCAAACCTTATGCAAATCAAGACTAATAAAACCTGAAATATTACGAATCAATCAGTACCTGGTACGACTTTCAGTTCGTTGGAATTCAGGAAAAAAAAGCAGGACATAGAAAGATACTCGGTTTAAAATTTTTAAAAAGACCATAGAAATGAATTTCATTATACAATCCAGAGAAGCCTGGCGTTCAAAAGGGTCATTATTACGATTACTGTGATCCCAATTTCTTTTCCGAAAGATTTCTGCAGGTTCCCGTTATCGAACCCGGACCACGAGAGGATGGGACCAATCGGAAAGAAAGACCTTTCTAACAAAAAAAGAATTTTTGAAATCGGTCCAGGCATCTTCGAGTAATCTTATAACATACAAAAAAAAAAAAAATTCTCCGACGAATTGTATAACCTCCTCCTTTGTTGAAGTCGGTTAATAATGTACAGCAAATTTGGTGCTCCTTATAAAGCTATCATTTTCTATCCCCTTCTTCTTTAAGAATTACCCATTTAAAACACTGGCCATTATAATGGCATTTAAAAACAAAATGTTACTTCTTAGACTTTTATCAGAAATATGAGAAAAAAAAAACATGAAAGAAGAAAAATCAAATTACTTGAGAAACAAATGAGTTTTATATCAGCACTAACTTTGAAGCTTCAATGTTCGTTTTTATTATTAAAAATTATAAGTTCTACGAATTATTTACCTTGTTTTTTCGTTTAAAAGAAAATATAATAAATTTGAAGGGGATCCCTCCTATTTTCCGTTTTTTACATAGCACAATTTATTTCTTTCCTTGCTACAAATTACTTACGGCCGAATGCCGGGCTTGGCAACCATTTAAACACGTTATAGCCGAATTTAAGGGAAAAAATGCTTTCAAAGGGTGTAAAAAAAATGAGGAAAGCCATCTTCTGCTTCTGCAAGTCATTGTCAAGCGTCTTCCCGTAATTAACTTTTAAGCGAATTGGGTTTTGTAATTAAGAAAAACACGGGAAAAGATGGCTCTTTTTCTATCCTCATTCTCTTTCCATTTAGGAAACTTCATAGTTGGGGGGTTGTTGTATTTTGGAGAACGAAATTGAGCTGTTGTGTTTAGAACTGATGAGATATAAGCAAGATTTTTTTTTTCAGTGTGAATAGGAAAAGTGCGCTTCATCTATTTCGTCTTGAGCAAGTTTTTTTTTTTTTAATTTGCTTTGATTCTTGATAAAAATCCTTTTAAAACTCATTTGCTGAGAATACATTTCGAGTACAGTGGACCCCGTGTAATTGAATCAGTGGTTAATTGAATTAACAGCTTTGATGAATCAAATCACCAAAAACAGAAAAAAATCTAGCTTTCTTAAATTAGACGTTTTGTTTAATCAACCGCTTTACTGAATCAAAACTATTTTGCACAAACGTGATTCATATAAACGGCAGCTTTTTTATAGCAAAGTAGTTCTTAAAGCAGGAATTCAAGTGAAACACCATTGCAATCGCTTCGAGGCGATCGCAAATTGCAATCGCTACTGGAAGTCGAATTACATTAGAATCGCATCCCGTAGCGATTGCAACGTATCCAAATTTGGGAATTTGCGATTGCATTTGTGAGTTGCGATCGTCCGTGTTTCACTTGAATTCCTACCTAAATGTAGCATTCTAAAAGTTTGAAAAGCTGCGGACAACGAGATATATTTCGAGTAAAAATGCTATGTTGAGTTCATCAATACATGATTTTAAGAACATAGGTTGCCATAAAAGATGTCAAAGCAAGGTACTTACTTCTTCTAAAAATTCTACGACTTCTTGCGAAACACATAAAAGCTACTTACAAGTAGGCCCTTCATTTCAAGTTTTTTCAAAGATGGGCAAAGGGGTAAAACACAATGCAATTTCATCAAAAAACAAAAAAACCACGCCCGCTTATATGTAAACGCATTGATTTCTGAAAAAAAGGGGGGGAGGAGGGCAATTGACACCCCAGCCTCCCCCTAAATGACGGGCCTGCTTTCAAGTGAAAATGATGAAGTATGTTACATAATGTACTTTAGGAAATTCGACATGTTAAAATTCAAACTGTACAAAGTAAATGTTTGCAAGCCCATTCTATTCTCGTACTACGTCATTCGCTCTAATAATTAAGAAATAATTTCAAGCGCAAAGGGGAAATTTTTAATATTTATGAGGAAAATTCAAGGAACGAGGGATAAAAAATGCAAATACTTGACAGCTCTAATAATTAAACGTATCACAAAAACGTAACTAAAAGTAAAAGGAGGCAAAATATTTCTTAACCCATTAATGCCTGACATTTTTTTTCCAAAGAAATTTTGTATACTGGTTACAAACAGTGTTTAATGGACAGCAAAAATAATAAAAAAAATATCGTGTAAAAAATAATTTTTTTATTAAGGAAAGAAAAATCATCCCTTAAAAGTTACGATAGACCCCAGAGAGTACATACTTTTTTTACTAAAATTTTTTTCTGCCTACGATATAATGTTTAAAAAGACATTTTATAAGAAAAAATAAAATTAGCAATTAACATAAACTGGAAAGCTGGGAATGACTTTGAAAACTTAACTTTTTTCTTGAGATTGTGAACGATGTAATTTTTGATAAAGATCATATTAAAAATGCTACAGAACACACTTTACAATGGTTATGTGCTGCAATCTGTTAATAACGAATTGAAACAATACCAAGGTACTAATTGAACACTATTATTTGGTTGAAATATTCATTTTTTGGAAATTCAGACTCTTTTTTGGACCGTCCCTAAAAAGGGACGCTAGGCATTAATGGGTTAATATTTCTTCTCAATACTTTACAGTTTCAAAGTTCAACAACTATTTTTACGATGTGCGTTCTCTTGTATCAAAGTTTTTACTGCGTTAAGCGATGTCAGGTTCTCTTATATTTCTTTCCTAAGCAAGTGTGTTTTTGTTCTCTTACGAGCTGAAAAAAAGAAAATACTCCATGAATGTTTTTAGTTTTCAATTTGTTCCTTTTGCTCAATATTTTGAAAAATAAAAATTAGTTTGAATGATTCCAATAAGCATGAAAAAAAAAAAAAAAAAAATGTTCTTTTCTTTTTGGTTTCTCTCTCTTTTTTATAATTGCGAAAATCCTATTTTAAATTGCGAGTGGAAGCATAAAGCAGTTGAAATACACTGAAGTGACAAAAGTCATGGGATAGCAATATGCAAATTTTCAGATGGCAGTAGCATCGCATAGAACAGGTATAAATGCGCAGTGCTTTTACAGAGCTTTCATTTCTGTTCAAGTTATTCATGTGAAGAGGTTTTAACGTGATGATGACCGCACGACGTGAATTAACAGACTTTGAACGCGGAATGTTAGTTGGAGCTAGACGCATGGGTCATGCCATTTCGGAAATCGTTAGAGAATTCAACATTCCCAGATCCACTGTGTCAAGAGTGTGCCGAGAGTATGAAATTTCAGGAATAACATCCCACCATGGACAGCGCAGTGGTCGACCGCCTGCACTTAAAGATCGAGACCGGCGACGTCTGCAAAGAGTCGTAAATTCTAACAGACAAGCAACACTGCGTCAAATCACCGTAGAAATCAATGTGGGACGTACAATGGACGTGTCTGCTAGAACTGTGCGGAGAAATTTGGATTTCTTGGGCTATTCCAGCAGAAGACCGACTCGAGTGCCTTTACTGACAGAACGACATCGCTTGCAGCGACTCTCGTGGGCACGTGAGCATATCGGTTGGTCCCTAGATGAATGGAAAACCGTGGCCTGGTCCGATGAGTCACGATTTCAGCTGGTAAGAGCCGATGGTAGGGTTCGAGTGTGACGCAGACCCCACGAAGCCATGGACCCAAACTGTCAGCAAGGCACTGTTCAAGCTGGTGGTGGCTCCGTAATGGTGTGGGCTGTTTTTTCATGGCATGGACTTGGTCCTCTAGTGCGACTGGACCGAACATTGACTGGAAATGCTTATGTGCAGCTACTTGGAGATCACTTGCAGCCATTCATGGACTTCATGTACCCAAACAACGATGGGATTTTTATGGATGACAATGCGCCATGTCACCGGGCCACAACTGTTCGCAATTGGTTTGAAGAAAATTCTGGACAATTCCAACGAATGATTTGGCCACCTAGATCGCCCGACATGAATCCCATTGAGCATTTATGGGACACCATCGAGAGGTCTGTTCGTGCCCAAAATCCTGCCCCATCAACGCTTTCACAATTATGGACGTCTATCGAGACAGCATGGCTCAATATTCCTGCAGAAGACTTCCAACGACTTGTTGAGTCCATGCCACGTCGAGTTGTTGCACTTCGCCGGGCAAAAGGAGGGCCGACACGATATTAAGAGGTATCCCATGACTTTTGTCACTTCAGTGTACAAGTTAAATTTATGCACTCTAATCATAAAATATGGGTTGCAATAAGAGTGTTTTTAAAAAACGAAAAAAAGAAAACATGAAACTTACGAAATCTAGCTACTTCGTTGAGATGCATAAAGTTCTTTCTTTTAAATAATTCTTTGATCTTTTTATAGTTTGAATCTTTTATTGCAACAAAAACTTAACTGTAACAAACGTATGAAACCATAAACATTTGATTTACAATTTAAGTAAGTTAATAATTAGGTGAGGACTTCAAGAAACAGCTCCATCAGGAAAAAATAATTTTAAAATTCTTACTATTCTAAACACGCTTTATTTTAATTTATTTTTAGAGGTCACGTGATATCGCACAGACGATATTTACGGTACATTTTAATTCGCGATAACAGTTTGTTTCTTATTTCGCAGCTGGAGCTTGAACACACCACCTTACGGTGAAAAAAGACATTAGTCGAAGAGATAAGACATTTAATTTTATGCACATAATGAAGGGAAATATTCATTGGCCAGGTCAACTAAATAGCTCGGTGTCGGTTTTAACTTTTT
Source organism: Uloborus plumipes (assembly GCA_038373865.1). Taxonomy (NCBI): domain Eukaryota; kingdom Metazoa; phylum Arthropoda; class Arachnida; order Araneae; family Uloboridae; genus Uloborus; species Uloborus plumipes. Next base: position 87,360 of record JAXGGA010002491.1, read on the forward strand.
CAAAGCTATCAGTGGGTGACTATAGTGCTTCCTACATTTTATTTGAATTGCAAATACAGTTAGATCTTGCAACCATAATTTTAAAGTACAAAATGATGAATTTTATATTTTCTTCTGGTTTCTTTAACATATTTATGTCTGTGTGATATATAAGGAAAAATAAATTGAGAAAAATAATAGAAGCTATGAAAGGACGAACCAATAAGAAATTCCAAGCAATTACTGTTTAACATTGATACTATTTTTATCTATAATTTAATTTTGAGGTATAAATAATTTCAAACTTCTAAACGTTCACTTTTGTGTAGAAACTGAATATGAAGGAATATATATAATGCAGTGAAAAGTTTTCAATTATATTGAAATGTATCTGTTTCGTTGCTGTAAGGATCCCCTTTAACAGAGTAAAATTTTGAGAATTCAAGGAATACAGAATTGGTGAGATCGCTACTCCAAGCAAATGAAATCATAATACACTGCTCGACATTGAAAATGCAACACCAAGAAGGAGTGATCAGAAATTCATGCAAATTTTACCGTAGACGCACGTCACTGAGTTATGCAAATGATATGAAATGCGCAGCTCTCCGACGCACGTGAAGTAAGATATAAGAGAATGAAGTTGAAAAGTGGGCTATGTTCATGTTTCTTTTTCTGCCAGACTAATTATCGGAGAAATTTGGTTTTTGTCTCGAAGGATACGTGTGATAGGAGGAAATGCCACGCCGTCCTCAACGAAGACACTTCCAGCATATAGACGACTTTACAAGGGGTATGGTGATCGGACTGAGAAGGGGAGGTTGGTTCATACGTCAAATTGCAGCTGATACCCACATGGATGCAAGCACTGTGCATCGGCTGTGTCGGAGATGGTTGGAAAGAGGAAATGTAGCCACATTGAGGGGTGCAGGTGCAGCCAGAGTGACGTCAGACAGCTTGGATCGACGGATTCACCGACAAGCTGTGGCGGACCCGCAAGTCACTTGTACGTCGATTCTGCAGCACGTGCAAGGTACCCTGGATGTTCCTGTGTCGACCAGAACCATTTCCCGTCGACTGGTTGCACGTGGCCTGCAATCACGGCGCCCGCTAAGAAGACTGCCATTGACCTCACAGCACAGACTCCAACGTTTGGAATGGTGCCGGACCAGAGCGACGTGGATGGCAGAATGGCAAACCGTAGTGTTCTCAGATGGATCCCGCTTCTGTTTGTCCAGCGATAGTCATCGCATACGTGTTCGGCGTCAACGTGGAGAAAGATCGAATCCGGCAGTAACTGTGGAACGCCCCACAGCGCGACAACGTGGCATAATGGTTTGGGGCGCTATTGCATACAATTCCGTATCCCCTCTAGTTCGTATTCGGGGCACTATGACGGCCCAACGATATGTAGATAATGTGCTGCGGCCGGTAGCAATCCCCTACCTTCAGGGTCTGCCAAATGCAATTTTTCAACAGGATAACGCCCGGCCTCACAGTGCTCGAATCAGCCAACATGCTCTACGAGGTGTACAGATGCTTTCCTGGCCACCATACTCTCCTGACTTGTCACCAATCGAACATGTGTGGGGCGTGATTGGACGCCGTTTGCAGAACCTGTCACTGCCTCGTTCAGATTACGAACTGTGGCAAATGGTTGAAAGGGAATGGAGTGCCATCCTTCAGGACACCATCCGCAGGCTTATTGACTCCATGCCTAGACGTGTTTCTTCGTCATCGCTGTCCGCGGTGGTCCTACTTCTTACTGAGCCGACGCCGTCCTCGCTCTAAATTTTGCTTATTTATTTTGAAATAAATATCACTTATTGTTCCATGCTGTCTCTGTCTTCTTACCAAATTTCATCAATTTCTGACCACTCCTTCTTGGTGTTGCATTTTCAATGTCGAGCAGTGTATCTGAAACTTGAACTGCTCTAATACACAGTAAAAAATTTGTGTAACCTTACTCCGCAAAAGCTGTGGCAGCATTCTGCATCCAAAGCTGCCTCTAATGCAATGGTTTGACTTAACTTATAAAACTGGTGCAACATTATGAGCAATGCTAACATTACACCAGTGTTATCAGTTGAGTTGAGTTACCTCCATTGTATTAGAGACAGTTATGCTGCCAACGCTTTTACACATTTTTTTACAGTGTAAATACTAATTATTATGAAGAAAATTTAAGCCCAGAGAAAAAGTGACTAACCCCAAGAAATTTCGGAAAACTGCTGTTTTTAGAGCGAACCGACTTATATTAGTATCATCTTCGATTAGTATCATCTGTTATTTTTTATTGGAGCACTTATTATGGATATAAAAGCAAGGGCGGATCGAGAAATGTTCCAAGGGAGGGGCGATTGATTTTTTTTGCTTACTTACTTACTTTTTTCGTCATGCATCCTTGATAACACATGTTGATTACAAATGTTTTGGTCTTCCATTTTGAAAAATTTCCAGATCAGAGTTCCGAATCCCCGCACCCTTTCTCTTAATATCATCAAAGATCAACTAAAATTGCCTTTTTTGAACTTCAAAACCTAAAAACTGCTGGAGAAGAGTCCCTCAAGGGAGGGGCGATCGCCCTCATCGCCCCTCCCTTGTATCCGCCCCTGTATGAAAGTTACTAAACTGCATTAAATTAGAACTTTGTCTCTTCAGTCAAAGAATAACGCAAAATAACAATATGATTAGCAATAGAAAACTTCCAAATAATTGAAATTGTGACACTCACACGAAAAATGAAACTTGCAATCTAACAACGCACTCCACTCTGACTCTTGATTTCTCATTTCGAGTTCAAGAGATTCCCTCTCAGTACAAATCACTCCCTCATACGAGACCCCGATTTTCTCGGATAGTGCACAAGTTGGAATTCTCTCTCTCGAGATGCTGTAATTTATTGCAGCCGACTCTTTGGATACGGTCAGTGCTTCATTTCAAACTCGATGCAGCTTTCGTAATTACGGAATGCAGCTTTTCGCGATATCTCATTTCGAGGGAACGGCTCAGACTGGGCGATTCTTTGGAGGTAATTATCACTCAGTCTTAACTGCGTGAGAAAAGAGAAATAGCTCGATGTGTAATCGTTAAAATGTTTCTCATTGTGCATAGTGTGTTTTTCGTTCAGATTTTGACGTCTATGTTTGCAGTATTTGCTGTGAGCAAAGATGATATTGAATGTTCACTTTTTTTTTCTGCTTTGTTTAATTTGTTTTCCTGCTGATTTCAGTTTCAGAAGTAAAGAAAATACATTTTAATCAAGTATATAAATAACTTTTTGCAACAAATGTAAAGTTAAATACAACGTTAAAAAGCACAAATAAGTAGTGATACTGCAGACACGTGTTTCGGCGTTTCAAGGAACACCCTTTTCAATGCAAAAAAAATATTGAGCTTATGGATGACAAAATGGGGATAATAAAGTTGGATTTTTCGTATGTCTGTGTATCCATAAGCTCAAAATTTTTTTGCATTGAAAAAGGCGTTCTTTGCAACGCCGAAACACTTGTCTACAGTATCCCTGCGTATTTGTGCTTTTTTAACTTTGTATTTATACTTTTAACTTTAAGTTAGTTGAGGAATGCAGGTGAAGGGAAATATTTAAGATATCGTACAGTGCTAAAATATTTCTTAAACTTTCCCCGCAAAATCCAATTTCATTGTAAAATTTTACGGTAAAAAAACGAGTTGCAAATAGCAAGATGCGGCAAGGATCATACCCGGGACCAGACCTGTTTTGCTATCCACTATACCAAATTTAACGCATTTGTTTACCGAAAAGGGGGTGATAAGTAATTTGCACCATAAGTCACGTGATGTATCAATTGGCGCTGTAATCGCTTATTTTTCTTGGTATCATTTACTATGACAAATTTACGTTCAGTAAACATTGCATTTTACAGCAATATTTACCATAAGAGTTTCCATAATTTTAAACAACCCTTTTAAAAATGAAAAACTTTGAAAATTACAGCACACAGGGAAAGATTAATTCACTTCTCCCTTGCATTGAAACATTATTTTTCAGTTTTTGGCAGTAAATTTGTACCTTCAAACACATGGAAAGTTTTAACTTTTTTTTTATCCAAGGTGAAGTGAAAAGTAAAATATTATTCCAATCGCATTTTTTTTTTCGAATATTGCGTTGGTTGAAAAATCATATCCTACGTATAATACGACGGAGACTAACATGCTGCCTCTTACAAGTCGAAAAGCGAACGAGATCATGACAGCCCATCACCTTCGTTTCTAGTGTTGTTCAATAATTTATTTTAGTATAATTTCTTGTAAAATTAAAACTTGTTTTCTTATTTGAAGACTTTTTAACCCATTAATGCCTAGCGTCCCTTTTTAGGGACGGTCCAAAAAAGGGTCTGAATTTCCCAAATATGAGCATTTCAACCAAGTAATAGTGTTCAATGAGTACCTTGGTATTGTTTCAATTCGTTATTAACAGATTGCAGCACATAACCATTGTAAAGTGTGTTCTGTAGCAGTTTTAATATGACCTTTACCGAAAATTACATCGTTCACAATCTCAAGAAAAAAAAGCTAAGTTTTCAGAGTTATTCCCAGCTTCCCAGTTTATGTTAATTGCTGATTTTATTTCTTCTTATAAAATGTCTTTTTAAATATTATATCGTAGGCAAAAAAAAAAAAAAATATTTAGTAAAAAAAGTATGTACCCTCTGGGGTCTATCGTAACTTTTAAGGGACGATTTTTCTTTCCTTAATAAAAAAATTATTTTTTACATGATATTTTTTAAATTATTTTTCCTGTTCATTAAACACTGTTTGTAACCAGTATACAAAATATCTTTGGAAAAAAAATGTCAGTGCATTGATGGATTAAAACGTAAATATTTTTTTAAATACTATTATTTATGAAATTCACTGCGAGTTTTAAAAGGTATGACGATTAGTTTGAATGCTTTCAAAAGAAAATTAGAACTCTGTTAGATTAATTTTATCTTAGCCGAAAATCATCGTGGCGCTACTTACGATGACGTCATTAACAATTTGGATGGAAATCTCCCATCACGAAGGTTACGGGCGGAACCAGAAAAGTGTAGTTGGCCCAGAAAGCCAGAAAAGGCTTTTAGCTCAGTCCTTGCAGAATAGTATAATGAGATGATGGCCAACTCATCAGAGTTCCGTTGTTTGGTTCTATATTATAAATTACTTTTAAATGGACTCGACAAAATATTTTAAAACTTACATCTAGAGTTTTGAATTTTCAACAAACCTCGAAAGAGTACCATGCATTTGTGTCCGTATGTGTGTGTGAATTGAAAACAAAATGTCTCATTAAGAAGGGAAAAAAAGTTCGAGTCTGTTTTGAACATATACTAATAGTTTTGAATGATTAAAGATTTTGAAATTTGTGTTTATATTCAGAGCTATGTCTATGTTTAGATCATTATAAAAGTCGCCTCTGTTGAATTGCTTTTTAATTATTTGCTTCCTTGTTTTGACTTTTCCGTAATTTCATTCCATGTCTTGCTTTCGGGAATAATACTCTTCTCACAAATCACACGGATTAAGCCGAGGACTTGGCAACCATTCAGGCTGCAACTTGGCATGTAGCGAAGTTGCAGCCCGAATGCCTGGGCTAATCAGAGATAAAATTTCATTAAAATTACTTTTCAATTCTAGTAGAACATACTCTCTCAATAAACATGAAAACTCTGCTCCATATATTTAAAAAAAAAAAAAAAAAAAAAAAAAAAAAAAAAAAACCATCACGCATAAGATAAGCATTAAAAATTCCAAAGTTCGGTTAAACACGTTTCTCAGGCCCATTTCTTGGGGATCAAAGTTCTCTAAATAAGCGTTTTTCAATATTTTTTTAACCCTCGGAGCGAGAAAACCTTTTCAGAAACTGCTGTGCCTTTATTTTTCGCAAAAAAAAAAAAAAAAAAAAAAAAAAGAAACTGTCAACTCGCAAACCCTCAAAAACTTAAGAAAAAAGTTAGCTGACAGATAAGGTTTTTTTCATTTTTGTTTTGTTTTTTTAAATTCTTTTTTTTTACCATATAAATAAATAAATAGATAAATGAAGCTTTACTTGGAAAAAAATGAAGTCACATACATTAAAATGTAAATATAAGATTCTATCAAAATTACAAGTGTGAACAAACACTTGAGAAAAATCATAGAATATTATTAAAATTAATTAAAAAAGTCATGTGAAAATGTCGTATAGGATATTATCATTATTAGGGCGTTATTTTTGTTTAGAAAGGGCTTGTTTTTTTTTTTTAATCATGGGCGAGTAAAATCATTGAAAAGGGGCCAATTTTTTTTTTGCCGACCGCTGCCTGTTCCCCGGACTACCACTTAAGGATCACTATTCAAAATTACATGAAACATAAAAATGAATCACATGATAAATTTAATGGAAAGTTCTAAGAGACAAAAAAAGCCTCCACCGCCCTTTTTTTAGGTAAGGTTCGATTCACAGTTTGAAATATGCATTTTATAACAGCCTTTCAGTAGAACAGAAAATTAAATAAAAAATAACTGGACAAACTCGATAGAAAGTAAAAGCAAGTTTTCTCCTCTTATTGTTGTACCATTTTGATCCTAAAATAGAGTGAAAACGATTTCTGGAAAAGCAGGTGGATAATGGCGAAATGGGAACTGAAATCGAGAATTTATTTTGTTTAGCTTCACGTCGTGGAGAAAGGGAATAACATATATCAACTTTATAACCGCTTCCACCAAAAACGCCATTACAGATGACTGCGTAAATCATTTTATTCGGGCGTTTGTTTGGAAGATGTTCAAACTTTTCAATTAAAAAGGTCACTTTATTTTTTCTATCTATGTATTTTCTTTATTTAAGATTTGTTTCATACGTTGACATATCAATATTATTGTATTGATTCTTCTCGTTTACATAGCTCAATCTTCTTGTATTGAATATAAGATTTCTTATAATTTCAATTACGAATGTTCACTTTTTGTTGGTAATTAGATCCTCCCGGTAAATTTGTTCAATTGTAACTAGCAACTAATATATCATTCTCCGCCAATCTTGTCCATATTTTACTTTAAACACAAGTACATGTTTTAACAGCTGATTATTAATAAATATTTCATTTTAAACACAAGTACATGTTTTAACAGCTGATTATTAAACCATATTTCATTTTAAACACAAGTATATGCTTTAACAGCTGATTATTAATCCATATTTCATTTTACGAACAACAAACATTTTACTAAAATAGTTTTCTTCTTGGAAGAAAGTAGTCTATTTAGATTAGCGTTTAAACACAAGCACTTGCGTTACTTTGGGAACAAAAGTTAAATACAGGATAAGTACATCAGCTCTATGTCAATTGAATGAACGGTAATTTTCATAATGAATTTGCAAGAAATATTTTGGAGATTTCTGCATGTACGAGGGTTGTTTTTTTATCAACCTCCGTTAGGCTATAAAAAATAAACGGATTCAAATAAGAAAAATTATTTATCATCAAAAGTAAGGTACAATCCTCTACATTATCACTTTGACGATTGAAGCATTTTTTATATCTGTGAACAAGCTTTATAATAGTCTCCTTGTAGAATGTTGCCGCCAATGATTGGAAGTGAGTTGTGATGGTGTCTTCGGGCTCCACGCCACTTTGGAAGCCCGATGATTTTCCAGACCCCAAGCAGGGGTCTCCAAGTCCCTGCTTCAGTTCAGGTAACAGAGGAAAGTCACTTAGTGCTCGGTCGGAACTTAATGGTGGGTGTTCAAAAATGTCTCATTGAATGCATGAAATTGCTGAAGGAACCGTTTTTGTTGCACGAGCACTATGATGACGGGCATTGCCATGCCCCCTGCTTGGGGATATGGTAATGACCGTCAGCCCTGCTTGGAGAGACCCCTGCTTGGGGGCTGAAAAGGCATCGGGCTTCCAAAGTGGCGTGGAGCCCGAAGACACCGTCATAACTCACTTCCAATCATTAGCGGCAACATTCTACGAGGAGACTATTATAAAGCTTGTTCACAGATGTAACAAATGCTTCAATCGTCAAGGTGATAATGTAGAGGATTGTACCTTACTTTTGATAATAAAATATTTTTCTTATTTGAATCCGTTTATTTTTTATAGCCTAACGGAGGTTGAAAAAAAAAAAAAAAACAACCCTCGTACTTTATAGTGTACTGAATATAAGGAATGGTTTTTTCAAACTTAAATTTAATGATTTCGCTGGTACCTGGAATCTGAAGTTACAGTAACAATAACTAAACTGCAGGTGTAAATTGGCACACAGAGAGAAGGAGACACAATAAAACATCTTCGAGCCAGAACAAGAAAAACGTTTCAAAGACTGTGAAAGCACTTATTTTCGGTAGCCGTAATTTTCCCGAAAAGGCTATCGGTGATTTAACGAGCTGAAAATTTCCCAGATTTTATATCACCAATACCAATAGTTTAAAAAAGTATACAAAAGATCGGGGCTTAAACTTTGGCAATTGTGACGAGCTAGCGAAAATTACAACCTCGCGAAAATACATGCTTTCACTGTTCTTAAACTTCTTACTTTATAGAGGTCTGATGTAAGAAAAACAGTTTTACAGAGTGACGGTTTTTACAATCATGTATTGGCAATATCACCAAGTTATCGTTGAATTTCGTACCCCAGGTTTGGCGGGATATCGCCCAGTTGCTGCCAAATGATCGTTGGTGTAATTTACTTTTAAAACCCTCATTTTATAACTGAAATTTTCCCTTTGTCGCTACAAATTGCCACCAAAATTATAAGGATGATTTTTAACCATAACACTGCTGTAAGGAAGAAGGAGTTCAAGCAAAAGTCACTAGCTACTTTTGACACGTTTTCCATTTAAATCTTAATGGTTTCTGAGCTGTGAGGAAGGACCGTTACTAGACCTTAGTTTCGGGAAGGGTTTCACCAAACCTATTTCTCGTGAAATCTATAAATTCAATAAAATTTGATTTCATGTTGTATTATATAATGTTGATATTTGTTACAATAGATGTTAAAAGGGTATTAACATGAAAAATGTAAAAAAAAAAAATACCGTAAAATGGGGTGAATCGGTACACTTTTCAGCTTTTATTGCAAAAAAAGTATTTAAAAGATTTTTTTTTTTAATTTCATCTTTTGGATAAAAACTTCGGTCTTAATTTGCTTTGAGATTCCAAGCAAAGAAAAAACATTTTGAACAATTATTTATATGTATATATAGGAATTTATGGGTGTTCCGAATCACCACGCTGATGGGGGTCATTCGGAACACATGTTAAAATTTTTATTTTCTTCAATTTAACCTGCAGTAGGTCTCACAAACATGAGTAATATTGATGGGGGAGAATAAGAACAGGTAGTTACTGTCAAATAAAAGTTTATTTTCTATACCAGTAAACGTTTATGATTTGTCAAAGTTCAAAATAATTTTCAACTTATGAAAAACTTTAATTAATTTTAAGAAATGCTTTTGAATTAAAATACAAAGATTTAACTTAAATTGAAGTCCCTCATGTCGTCCACAAACATGTACTTCTCCTTAAAACTAGCAGTTGTGGCTTGTCTTAAGTTTTTTCATAACATCTTCTGGGATGAACGCTGCCTTTTTTTTTTAGTTTCTTGAAATCTTTGGATTTCGGGGATTGTCCTGTAAAATTTTCCCACTTATTCATCACTGTCTATGTGCTGGACTTTTGCTACATAAAGTCTGGATGACTTTCCCCTATGTAAAGTTAAAAGAAGTCTCCTGGAGCAAAAATTTTTTTTAATCTGCAACTTTCTGTCATTTTAAGATCTAGTTATTCACGAGAAGGAATAAACGGTAATAAATCCTTATCCTTGTCTTGACTAGAAAAATCTAGTTAGGGTTAGAATCTTGATTTTTCAAACAATTTCTTTTAAATAAGTTTGAATTGGAGCAACAGAACAAAGTGTTCCGATTCACCCCGCAAATCCTTATTCTCTGACATGATGAAATTTTTTTCATTTTTATGCAACAATTAAAATATGTTGTTTCTTCTAATGTGGTACTTTGTTATTCAGATATATGCATAATTAAAAAATACTATTCTTAGATTTGAGATATAAAGGGGTCTGTATTTGCAGACAAAGTTTTGCAGACCATGAAAACTTGATGTTTTTTAACCTTCCTCTTGCAGCCTTGCATAGAAGCCAATAGTGTTGCCAGAATGACAAAAATATTTTTTTCCTACTTCCTATAATACTACCTTTCTAAACATAATTTAACTACCCAAAATACCCAACGGTATATTTATGAAGCATTTCTTTGGCTGATCAGGAAGTTTTGCTTTGAATCATCCCGCTGTTCCAATACACCCCATTTTACGGTATATGTGTTTGTATGTTTGTTCCTTATACAAATCCAGTTTTCGTCGGATTTTCATCAAACTTGGCGGAGAGGTTCCTTGACCCACTAGAATTCACATAGGCGGGGTTTCGAAATTTAAAAAAAATCGAAAAAGCTCAAAATTAATTTTTTTTTCTTCTCGAAATGGCCATTTTCTTTCAATTTTGAATAGATAGAGTAATAGAGATAAGCCTTTAAGCATACAAATTGATGAAATTTAACACATTTAAATGTGAGTATTTTTCAACAAAGATTACGATTAACAATGAATTATCAATTTAAGGCTTAGCATGAAATAAGTGAAACAGAATGCAATATCGGTCAACGCCGAGTAATAAGCTAGTTTAAAATGATTAAGGCCAAATATTACAATACGCGAGAACAAAAAAAAAAAAAAAAAAAAAAAAAAAAAAGAAGAAGAAGTGTTGCTTATTGTTTAGTTTTATTCACTAAGTTAGTAATGCATGTATAAACTTTTATTTTAATTAATGAAACTTTAATGATGTGTCACATCAGTTTTACCTCACTACGCACATGTTATGCAAGCAAACTTTGTGCGACTTTCACGGCAAGAAATGGCATTAAATTTTAATTTAAAATCAATAATTAGCTCGTTTTTCTAAACCATTGAGTTGATGTAGAGAAAATTACAACGTTAAGGAGTCACAAATAAGCAAGAATACTGCATACAACGTTAGTTGTAATTTTCTCTACATCAATAGCACAAAAGTATTTGTAACTCCATTGAGTTGAGTTAGTTTCGTTGCCGGGGTGCAATACAATAGAAAAACAAAGACATTTTCGAATTTGTAACACAAAGGAACACCCACGCCTTTGTCGCTTTATCATTAATATTCATACCCCACTGCAAATACCGATTTATGGCAGCCGCACCCTCTTCCACTGACCACATCAAAAAAAAAAAAAAGAGAGGAAAAAAAATCAGCTGACCCAAAAACCATCGAACGCTTCGTCATACCACCCTCGCCAAACGACGATTTTTGCAGGCGAGTTGCGAATTTCTCCCTTCCGGCAACCCCGCGGCACACACAGCGCTTGTCGCCCAGAAAATCAGCCGGCAGTTAAATTCAAAGCAGCGTACGGAGCGGTGGAAACTGCCGCTGACCCTGAACAAAAAGAATTAAAAAAAATCGTTCTCCGTAGAACGTGCGGGACTGGAATAGAACGCCGAGAGAGAAGTCCGCTTATAAAATGGAACTTCTCGTCGAATTCGGCGGCGGTTAAATGTGTTTGTGGTCATTGACAGCTCAGAATTACGTCAGTTAAGTTGTGTTTACGATTGTATTTCGGAGGTGTGTGTCGATTAAGATGTGAATCATCGTATTCGGCGGAGTGAATCATCATATCGTTTGTGAATCAACCGGTGGATTTAAATTTAGCCGGCTGCAACATGTGGTGTTCGAATCAATGTCATCGTTTGTTATGCCGGTTTTTGTTTTTGTTGTTTGTGTGCGGATTGGAGCTTGCATCTGCTGCCGATGCGGTTTCTAGAGATGAAGAAATAAAACCATTGAAAGAAAATTCAGGTAAGGTTGAACCTTTAATTACTGAGAAAAAAAAATTCTGTCTTTATTTTCGTGTAAAAGCTTGTTTAACCAGTTGTTGCACGCTCCTTTCATTGTGTGGTTTATTTTTTCAAATTTGAAAAAGTTTAAGGGAAATAGATACGTTTTGAGGTAAATTGAAAGATTTTATTGTTTTTCCAAACAGTTAAAAGTTGTATCGTTCATCGTTATTGACATTTGTCGTGTTATGGCTTGTTTAGCCAGTTGTTGCAGGTTCCTTTTAAACTTATGTTTATTTTTTTTTGCAATTTAACAGTTTGAAATTAAATATAAATATTTTGAAGAAAATTGAAAGATTTTATTGTTTTTCCAAATAGTTAAAAGTTGTACTGTTTATCGTTATTAACATTTGTCGTGTTATGGCTTGTTTAGCCCTTTGTTGCACGTTCCTTATAAATTTGGGTTTATTTCTTTTTAATTTAATAATTTGAAAGGAAATGGACACCTTTTGCTGTAAATTGAAAGATTTCATTATTTTTCCTAATAGTTAAAAGTTGTATCGTTTATTTAGTGATTCAGGAGTTATGACTCATATATATTGGCTGGGGGAGATGCTAATAAAAACGATGGAGAGGAGGGAATGATGTACCCTTTTTTGATGTATACCTTCCGTAGGTTGGGTACCACTGTCTTGAACTAATTGTAATTTACGCTTTGCTTAAAAAATCAACTTTTATTCCAATTGTTTAAGTCTAATTCATCTCATCAGGGTAGGTACGGTGGTGACTGGTGGGGTTTAAATAAATAAATAAATTAAATAAGTCTAATTCATACTTTACTTATAGTTTCTCCAATATTAAAAAAAATAAAAGTTTTATTTTTATAGAAAGGCTATGTTTCTTAAATGTAGTGCCTACACTCAACATTGTCAGGGATTAGACTGTCAGAATTTTGAATTTGGTAATGTTTATGTAACTGTTATTATACAACTCATCACAACATAATGGCACATAGCTTGAATGCCATAAACCTTTTTTTTTCTCTAACGAAGAAAAACATATGAACCTGTGCGGGAAAAGGTATCAAGTATTTCGGTTGGTCTAATCGCAGAAACCTAAGAAGAAAAACAAATAAATATATAATTTTTAAATGTTGTTATGCAGTAAGAATGCCTAATATTTTTTTCTTGTGCCAAAGGGAAAAAAAATCACTAATTTGTTTGCAAACGTATAGTTATTAAAATGTTCAAAGTTTGTTTCGTTTCTTACACTTCACCACTAATTATTAGTACTATAGCCTTAGCTGTTTAAATATAAAAACGTTGAAACCGGTTTAATGAGAAGATGGAAAACTACATTACTAATGTAAAATATTTATTATTCAAACATGCTAGAAGTATTTTTATTGGAAATTTTACATCAGTTTCATTTGGCTTGATCACTTGATGCAAATGCAAAATATTTTTTTTTGTACCGCATTGCAGATTATGTGAATTTTTCAACAAAAATGACTGAAATGGTCTAGTGAGCTGTGAATGATTAGTGATATTAATACTGTAATAGAACATGTACCTTTGTGGAAATCGTCTAAAAACATGTACCGTTGTGGAAATCGTCTAAAACCTCAGTGGGTCTTTTAGTAGACAATAAATTTATCTGTTACCTATCAGTTCAAAATGCGAACAGTATAACTGTTTAGATTTTTAAAGAACCTTTTACTTGACATCAAAACGTTTAATACTTATATTTATTCAGAAATCGCGAACATAATTTTATAACTAAAATGTGTAGTTAAAATGTTGTACGTACATCAATTATAATTCGATGGAGTGATATTTTTAGACGTATTTTTTAAAATGATTGAGCTAAAAAAGAAAAAAAACATCAAACATGAACCCTAAAAGATTGATATATGAAGATTTTATTAAAATTAAAAATGTGCGTAAAAATCAGAAAAACGTACGAAATATTTCAGGCAATATTTACATTTTATACAATTTTTAAGCAGCATATTTTGTCTCGAAAACTGAACTTTATTTATTTAAAAAAAACAATCAAGTTCATTTGAGGTAAAAATCATTTTTATAAAATGTGAACAACTTAAATAGTTTTAAGAAAAATCGTTTGTAACGTTTGGCCCCTTTACAAAATCGGGGATCCTGGGCTTAACCCATTTATGCATGATATTTTTTCCCTAAGATATTTTGTATACTGGTTACAAACAGTGTTTAATGGGCAGGAAAAATAATTTTAAAAAATATGTAAAAAAAATTGTTTTAAGGAAAGAAAAATCGTCCCTTAAAAGTTACGATAGACCCCAGAGGGTACATACTTTTTTTCCTATTTTTTTTTCTGCCTACGATATAATATTTAAGAAGACATTTTCTAAGAAGAAATAAAATCAGCAATTAACATAAACTGGGAAGCTGGGAATAACTTTGAAAACTTAGCTTTTCTTCTTGAGATTGTGAACAATGTCATTTTTAATAAAGATCGTATTAAAACTGTTACAGAACACACTTTACGATGGTTATGTGCTGCAATCTGTTAATAACGAATTGAAACAATACCAAAGTACTAATGGAACACTATTATTCGGTTGAAATGTTCATTTTTGGGAATATCAGACCCCTTTTTTAGACCGTCCCTAAAAAGAGACGCTAGGCATTAATGGGTTGGTGTGTGTCCGTTAAAATAATTCTAAGAAAAATCGTTTGTAACTTTTGGCTCCTTTACGAAATCGGCTTAAATCCCGAATGTGCCTTCCAATAAATCAGTGTTTTCATGTTCACACGTTTAAAAGAAAAACAATAAAAGAAATCTTTGTTTCTCGTAATGACTACGTCACGTTAAATCTATTCAAATATTTTGTTTCTTGGAAATTGTTGTGAAACGCACATTTCACTTACTGTGCGTTTGCTCCTTTCTTCTGACAGCTTTAATTTATATGATTCGTGATGCACTTTGCTATCGGGCTATAATCTGTGCTTTAATTTTTCTTTTCAAGAGCGCATGTAATTGTAGAGTAGATGACGCAAACCTGATAACTTCATTTCTGCTTCGAGAAGTTGGCAGCGAATGCATTTCTCGAAATGTATTTTTCATTTGTGAAAAACCCGAGAAGCGATGAAAATAAGTTTTGAAAGATTTTTTTTTCTGCAGTAGTTTCTTTTGTTTTGCTAATTTTAGAGAGTTCAGTTTTAATTTTATCTGACGTTGCAGTTTTGTTACGTTTGGTTAATTTTGGCCACCTCAATTATATTTTATTTTCTGTTGTAGTTTTGTTGAGTTTACTTAACCCATTAATGCCTGACATTTTTTTTTCCAAAGATATTTTGTATACTGGTTACAAAAAGTGTTTAATGGACAGAAAAAATAATTTAAAAAATATTATGTAAAAAATATTTTTTTTTATAAGAAAAAATTTCCCTTAAAAGTTATGATAGACCCCAGAGGGTACATACTTTTTTTACTAAAATTGTTTTCTGCCTACGATATAATATTTAAACAGACATTTTATAAGAAGAAATAAATTCAGAAATTAACATAAACTGGGAAGCTGGGAATAACTTTGAAAACTTAGCTTTTCTTTCTTGAGATTGTGAACTATGTAATTTTTGATAAAGGTCATATTTAAACTGCTATAGAACGCACTTTACAATGGTTATGTGCTGCAATCCGTTAATAACGAATTGAAACAATACCAAGGTACTACTTGAACACTATTATTTGGTTGAAATGTTCATTTTGGGGAAATGCATACCATTTTTTCGACCGTCCCTAAAAAGGGACGCTAGGCATTAATAGGTTAATTTCGTGGACATCTCAATTATTTTACCCTATGTTGTAGCTTAGTAGCGTTAAATTTTATCTGTTCAAACAAAGCATGAACATGTCTTCAACTTATTTACCGTATAAGGTAGGCTAACTAGGGAAGGTCCTCGTTTCAACCCCTTCCCTGTTTTGCCCATACGCCGTACGGGCACTCCTTTTGGGCCTTAATTTGCCTTCACGCCAATCTGATTTCTGTTTCGCTTTCATTTTCCCCCGTACCTTTTCTATTTTTAGAAGAAAACTGTTTGTATTTAAGGCGATAGCGTTTACCAGTAAATGATAATTTGCGGACTGTTGTATTTTCTATTCTAATTGATTAAAAATTCGCGGATAAGTGTAAAAATAACAAAAAAAATGCAAAAAAAAAAGTTAAAATATTTTTGGCCACAATTCCAGAAAGAAATTAAATTTGAAGGGTTAAGCACAGTTTCATTCTCAGAAATGTTGTGAAAAAACTATAGCATTTGATGCGGGACAATTTAAACATTTTTATTGAAAAATGTAGGTGGATTTTCATGGTTCTGTTTCAGGTGTGTTGTGGTTTAAGTTGAAAAATGATGCATCAAATTAGTAAAGGACACGTCTAGACAGTGGATAAACAAAAAATGTGTGTGTTTGTGTGTTTTCCGAGTCAAGTTTCCTCATTAAAAAAAATGATAACATTTTATGCTGTATTTTGTACTCTAATTTTAGGATTACCTTTCATAATTTTGTGATATTTCTCGATGGTTTATTTACTTAGGTGTACTAATTACAATAATGTTTTACCTCTTTATTTAATAGTTAGGATAAAAGAAGGAAAATAAAAATCCTGACGATGAACTAGTGTTTTCTTTTTTTTTCCCTTCGTCCGTTAGTCAAAACCTGGTCGTTTTCCGAATTTAAAATGTTTACCGGTTTACGGGTTGACAATGGTTGAAAAACGCTGTTCTAGGCGGGATTTTTCTTTGAATCGTAAAGCAAGAAAGTACTGCTGCTAATTAATTTCTCTCAAACATTTTAAAACCTAATTATTATTATTTTAATTACAAACGTTTCATTGTTGTGGTGGTCCATTTATACTGGTGAGACTACCCTATTACAGTGATTATTTTTGAACATTATTTATAAAAAACTTAATAAACTATTCATCACACATATTATTTCTCAAACGTGTTTTGTGAGAACACTACAATTACATTAATACTTTTTCGATTTTCATAAGTGAGACACCATTTTAAACATTTTTTACCGCTTTCGGTGAAAAATAAGAGACAATTCGCATGTTGGTTGTTTTGTCATAAAAACTGATTTATTCTGTTTTTTTGTTACTCATTGCCTCAATGCATAGCATCCAAAATGGTTGGCACAGTTAGTTATAGCGTTGCGCAAAAAATGTGTAGATCGTAAATTCGAATCCCCCAAATGAAAAGTGTTGTTGAATTACGAATTTTCTTCAGCAAAAAGAATTTTTGGTTGGAGGCTGGTTTCTGAGCCACAGTTGTGTTGTTGCATTTAACTCAGAAAATTAATCGTCAAAAGAGAGAAATAATACACATAATACGCCGATAAATCGGTGTATTATGTGTATTATTTCTCAAGGGTGCATTTTGCGCATATGCCATAACATCCTTGATGCTATAAACTTCATAAGTAGCACATCATTTGGAAGATTTCTTCATTGCTTATCAGCAAAAATAAAGAAGCTTGCCGCTTTTGTTTTATGCTATTAAGAAAAATGTTTAAAAACCAAGTTTTTTAATCCCTTCTGCTGAGCGCGAGTGCTTCGCCTGGGGCAGCTAGAGCTCAATAATCTTTAAAGAGCTTTCAAGCAATATCTCTTTGAATACTAGCTGACTTTCTATTGTATTTGCACAGGCTCACAGGAAGGTGTTATGCATGTTATGTGTACCGACAGATCTTAATTTTGCACGGAATTTCAGCACCTGTACGTCTCAATTTTATGCATGCATGTTCGACGGATTATATTACACATTTTAAGCATAAAAATAAATTCTGTAGATTGTAAGATTACCGCTCTTTTGTTGTAAATTAATCCCAGCGTATAAGTAAGCGCTGATCTGGTATTAGCTTCCCCGCCTCCTTATCGCAACCGAAGACAGTCTAATCTTGCATTTTAAGGACTTCAGTTTCGAAAACTTACCGGGGGATTGTTATAATGCTCTATGTTACATCGCGCCTCATTATATTGCTCATTCGGATATATCGTGCTTTTCCTTTGTCTCCCCTCAAAATATATTTATATTTTAAAAAATGTTTCTTTTCATTCACACAGGGGAAAAAAGTATATTTCTCAGAAAAAGTATTTTTTTCCTTTTTAAAGCATCGAACTGAACTGGCATATTTTCCATTTTATTTGTTGCAGTTTAGAGGGCCTTTCAATTCGTACACCATAAAGCAGAAAAAATATTGTTTTATTTTACATTTTAGAAGAAAAATGGTAAAATTGATTTTCTTTTCCTAAATCGTCCTAAATATGATGATAAAGCAATCCTTTTATGGCTGCATATTTCATTAATTTGTTCATTCATTTAATTGTCTTTTTTTTTTGACCTTGGCTATATCGCTTTTTCGAATTATACCGCGCTTTTCTGTTACATATAACGAGATAACTGTCGATATAACGAGAGGTTACTGTATTTTATTTTTTGTGTATGTGTTATGTATTTGAACTTAAAGTGCACGTAATGTTTAACCACTCTTTATTTCTTTTTTAATATTTATTTTAATAACACTCATATTTAAGTTTCCATATAAAATAGCACGTTGGAAACAGTTAAGTGAAAACTTTTTGATTTAAAAAAAGGCCGGTGAATAAGGCAGACAGACCAGTGAATGTTCATCTCGCAATTTTCTTGAAAAGTAGGGTTTTGAAACATTTTTCTTAGGTCAATCCGTCAATCGGTAGAAGTAACTTCTTTCTACACCTTTACAAAAAGAAAATGACTAGAAAATGCTGTATTTGTCCTTTGGTAAAGGTGTTCATTCACTGTGTCTGAGCACCTTTTTTCGTAAAAAAAAGGTTCTCAAAAAAGTTGTTCTTCGTTCGCAAAAAAGGGGAAGTTCTCGATTCAAAGAACCTGAACTAATTGACCACCTTTTACAATAGAGTGATTTGCATAAAATTAAAAAACAATTCATTAATATTTCCATTCATTAGTAGTCTCTGATGCCAAAAGTTTACAAATATTTACAACTTCGTCCAAAATCAGAACACAATTAATAGCTTCAAGAGACGAAAAAACCTCGAACTCCAACAAAGTTTAAAGTCAAACAAATCTTTTCTTATTTCTGGAGGGGAGAGAAAAAACGTGAATCACTAAGTAGGAAATCTATTTTCTGCTACCGGCGGATAAAGTTTCTCGAAGAAAAAAGCGGAAAAAGTTCTGCATTTGATAGTAGTACAGATATACTTCGGAAGTTCACGGAAATGCTTTTTCTTTAAATTGGACTGGCTACTAGTTTCGAACTTTTCCCTGTGACTCGACTTTTCGAATGTTCTAATCTTATCGTTTGTTCTTTTTTCGAGATAATAAATCATGTCTTCGCAACAATGAAAAATCCGAACAAAATGGTGATTGTGATAGATGACTGTAAAATAGTTTATTGCCTTGAAATACTCTTTAACTTTTGTAAGTTTCTGTTTACGGAAGATGCTTGAATTCAGGAGTTAGAGTTTGCTTCAAATTTACAACACTGTAGAAAGTAGTTTGTAAATTGTTTTTACAGTATAATACAGCTAATTTTACAGTAATAAACTGTAAAATTGCTAGGTTCATAGTTTATTGCTGTGCATTTTATAGTTTTAAAGTGAAATCTCTGCGGCCAGTATTATACTGTTATTTTTACAGTATAATACAGCTAATTTTATGGAAATATTGCCAATTTTACAGTAATAAATCGTAAAATTACGTAGCAGCTTATTATTGCTGCGAGTATTACACTGCGATGCAAAAGTTTAGACAAAATGCAAATATATGGATAAAAAGAAAACTGTTCATCAAAATGCTTTCAAATTTCTACTGCAGGTACACAATATGGTCCCAAATACATGTCTGGAGTTTTGAAAAATATAACCGAAACGAAAATCGGAAATTACAAAAGATATTTTTTTTCACTGCTACAAAAGTTTAGACAAAAGTCAGATTTTATGCAAATATCCCTTGAAATGTGATTGGTGGAGGTAAGGCGGGACTTTATTATTCGAATATAAAGTTTAGAGATTGCTGAATGAATAATAAAAATCCAAAAAGCTCTGTAAATCGCGTGTAAAGAAGATGAAAAAGTTTCGAAGCCGAAATTTGAAAATGACCGTACTTTATTAATTTTTTGTCTTTTGAATTGGCTTTAGTATGGTAGTACATTGTTTTTTACTTCATGGAGAGCAAATTCAGCCATGCGTATCGATCAAAAAGCCCAAGAAAAATTATATTTCTTAAGGATGAAGGAATTGAAGAAACGGTTCGAACTGACGATTCGCCCCTTAATCCTACAAAACTTCAACCTGGGTCAAAAACAGCACGTGACAGCATAAGTAGATGAACAACTGAATCGGAATGCATAAAAAAAAACAAAGAATTGTGCTTGAGCCTTTTCGAGCAGAGTGTTCCAAATAAGTCAGATTTTAATGGGAAAAGCTGCATATGTATCATCGTGACTAAAAAATGAATGTTACTTTCTCTGATGAAAATTATTAAAATTGGGATGGCCTATATGGATTATAATTCTATTAGCGGGACTAGAGAAAAGATCCAATGATCATAAGCTGTGCTGCTTTTACCATTAAAATCTTGCTTATTTGGAACACTCTGTCCGAAAAGGCTCACGCACAATTCTTTGTTTTTTTTATGCATTCTGATTCAGTTGTTCATCTACTTATGCTGTCACGTGCTGTTTTTGACCGAGGTTGAAGTTTTGTAGGATTAAGGGGCAAATCGTCAGTTCGAACCGTTTCTTCAATTTCTTCATCCTTAAGAAATATAATTTTTCTTGGGCTTTTTGATTGATACGCATGGCTGAATTTGCTCTC
This sequence comes from Uloborus plumipes, assembly GCA_038373865.1. Taxonomy (NCBI): domain Eukaryota; kingdom Metazoa; phylum Arthropoda; class Arachnida; order Araneae; family Uloboridae; genus Uloborus; species Uloborus plumipes. The sequence continues at coordinate 108,087 of JAXGGA010002491.1, forward strand.
CACGAAGTAAAAAACAATGTACTACCATACTAGAGCCGATTTAAAAAACAAAAAATTAATAAAGTAGGGTCATTTTCAAATTTCGGCTTCGAAACTTTCTCATCTTCTTTACACGCTATTTACAGAGGTTTTGGGAGTTTTATTATTCATTCAGCAATCTCTGAACTTTATATTGGAATAATAAAGTCCCGCCTTAACTCCACCAATCACATTTCAATGGATATTTGCATAAAATCAGACTTTTGTCTAAATTTTTGCAGCAATGAAAAAAAAATATCTTTTGTAATTTCCGGTTTTCGTTTCGATTATATTTTTCAAAACTCCAGACACGTATTTGGGACCATATTGTGTACCTGCCGTAGAAGTTTGAAAGCATTTCGATGAGTAGTTTTCTTTTTATTCATATATTTGTATTTTGTTTAAACTTTTGCATCGCAGTGTATACTGTAAAAATAACAGCTTAATTTTTGCAATGAAGTTGCGCAAGTTTTGGCTGTTATTTTCGTTTCGAGCTGAAAAAACGTACATTTGAATTGTCTATAAAAAATATCACACTCATTTTTTTCTACATATTTGATCCCTTCGCCCTTGCCACGAAGTGTCGCACTCTATCTCCCTCTTTCACGTGTAGCACAATATTATATGAACTAGCAGGTCAGGAACAAAGTAAAATCGCTAAGTTTTATATGGATCATGTTTGAAAGTTAATTTTTTACTTTAACTATAAATGTTTTAATGATACACACATTTATGGTATTTATTTTGTGCGCATATATTTTATAAGAAATAAAACCAAGGTTTACTGCAAAAAAAATATCATATACAATTCTAATTAAATATTAATATCTGTACCAGAGAACCAGACTAACGTAAGTTCATTTTCGTAATGTTCCAGTAGTTTTCTTTTAATTTTTAATATAATCTTAGTACTTGTTTTATTTAGCTATTTCAGCGTGAATTTCAGCTGCAATATGATCGGGAGAAGTGCTCTCCACAAATTAAGAAAAAAAAGGCACCTGTTCTCAGAGATTTTATGCCTCGTCACTATCGGTTGACTTTAGAAAGTTAAAAAGAAATTTCTGAGAAAGGGTTAGCTAGGCTCGAGACATGTAAGTCAATGAAAAGTCGACGAATCACAAAATTATTGATCGCTATAACAGGGATTTCTCGTTAAAAGCGAGTTATGCTCCCGTAGACTTAACATTGTACCAACCAAGTATTTCTGGTGCCCTCATTATATCTGGGTTCTCGTCAAAACTAAGCTCGTTATAAGCATGGGCGCTCCAACGAGAGATCACGGCAAGTTAATGACATCTCAAAAATGGCCTTATCCAGAAAATTTTACTAGACGACTTGGAAAATTTGAGGATATAATTGAAATTGTTTGATGTCCGAATGTCCTTTTCTATTAGATGTACTTTGTGTGCATACCCGTATTTTAACATTCTGCAAAATTTGGATTTCCGTTCGGCAAATTGAGAATTTCCGCCTTCCCAAGAATTTGAGCTCTGCGCTCCCGTGGTTAAAAGCCCGTTCTACTGGACTACTTCGCAAGAAGATAATATGAATCTGAATTACAAATTTATATGAATCAAAATTAACATTTATATTTCTTTCCTTTCAAGATAAATGCAATCAATAACTGTGAGTACGAAAAAGAAAGTAAACATAGATAGCATTGCACTTGGATGTTTTTCTGATAAATTCAATAGATACACCAAGCAAAGTCATAAAAAAACTTCCACGAACAACGGAATTCCTAGTTCTGCCGAAACCGTACTTGATTTTCTCGGATAGCCAGGGTGTAATGAGAATTTGACAGCGCTCTTCTTTTTTCCTGCCGGTTCGTTGCGCTGTCGATTTCCGCCATTTCCATCGGAAACCGATCCATCAAGCTGACATTAAGTTTGCAAACGTAAACATCTCTCGGGTCGCAATGACAGAAATAAGCCATATGCCGGGGAAGAAGAAAAAAAAAAGAAATAAAATAATATCGCCAAGTCCATCAAGGCTTTTTTTACACCGCCATTTTGTTTGGAAGAAGTCTCATTACTGTAAGCTAGTTCACACATGCCTAACGAGAAAAAAGGGGAAAAATGGAAGTTTTCGAACACATATTCGATATTCTGTGTTCCATTTTTATGGTTTGAATCGTAGTTGGTGATTATGTTTGCTGGATCTTTTTTTAGTGTTTGCTTATCTTTTTGCAACCAAGCGCAAGGCAATTAAAGGAAGCAAATATTTAAAATTTCAGTCGCATCAAAAGTTTTGATGCTTTTACTGGAAGTAATTGAGCGTATATCTAGTTTCTGGAGAAACCAGCAAAAAGCAAGTATTTGGTCTCGTTTAACTAGAAGTAACACATAGAATTTCGTTGGTGAAGTTTTCAGAATCATAGTATGGCATTCAGAATCTTATTGAGTTCTGTTTTTTTTTTTTTTTGAATTAACGAATTACTCAGAAGCCGTGCTGTAGTTTAGCAAGGGGGAGGACCGCAAAATATTTCGTTTCAATTCTTTAAATTGTTTTCAAACCACTTTTTCTTTTGGTAAATCTCCTCAGACCGCAAGGTGAGCTCTTTCAAACATTTTTTTTTCCAAGTACAGCACCGCTTATAAGTGAGTGAAATTAATTCGTTCTTTTTTCCACACAGAGCAAATACCAGTCTATTTCTCCAATTTACATAACTTTTGGGCCGTGGTAGCCCGATCGGTACGGCGTCGGAGTCGTAACCGGAGGGTCTCGGGTTCGATTTTAGCCGAACAAACATCCACCGTCGTTACTAATGGTGGCTGGGCGACGTAAAATAAGGGTCGTGGTCACAAAGTCCTCCAAGTGAAACGATACCTCTGGGGGTACTAGACCAGGAGTTTGCTCGGCCCTTGATCTGGATCAAAAAGAATAGAGCGCTCTGAGCGAAATCAGACTTCCACCTTAATGGTGCTCCTAAAAACGGAAGCCGTACTTTTCACGCCTTAATTCGGGTAGATGTGTCTACTCGGGCTCGGGTACCAGACTGGTTTCAGAAACATAGCATTTTATTTTAATTTTCATGCTGAAGGGAAGGGATGCCGAAACTTTTCTGTTTTTGAAAGGGCCTAAAGTCAACCAATAGCAAAAAAATTTTCCCTAAAATGTATGAAAATTTATTTATTTCCTTTAAAAAATAAGCATTTTTCTTTACTTTCCTCTTTAATCTTTCGCCTTTATTGCTCACGGAAGGCATTTTTTTCCGCATGAACTAGAGTTCGGAGAGGGACAATTATCTACTATGCATCGTTTTAAAGGGAACAGTTTGTAATTAGGTATGCTACAACTTATGTTTTCTCTTAATCATTATAGTTACGTTGCAGTAATTGCCAAACTGTAGTAATGTGTCCCTTTTCTATAGAAACATTCTTATTCACTCTCTCATTAGAACCTATGTTGAGTTTTAGTCCTTTGAACAGGCTTGTTCACTTATACGTCTCTCTCACTTATGCGCCATTTTCTGTTGGTCTCTTGGGCAGGCACATAAGTCAGAGTTCACTGTAGTTCAAAATAGTTGTTATTTTCATAACTTGTAAACACTTTTGTTGAGTGAAGCGTGTATGGTTGCTAACTAAACATTTGCTGATAGGCGCAGAACTCTGTTGTTAGTAACCATTGTTGCTGTTAACCGCCACCTGCTAGTAACAACTACCTGTTATTGACCGTAACATTTCCAATTTCTCTGAATCAGTAGATTTTGCATTTTATTCCAGAAAATATTGTTAAGATAAGAAAGAACAGACCGAGGATTAAAATCCTGCTTTGTAATAAATATATTTCTGTTACAAGCAAAGATTTCTCTTTATTGCAAATAATTGCCACGCAGTGGCAAAGCGTGTAATTCTATATATTGGAAAATAGCTATATATTGGAATTTAGGAAAATAGCTATATATTTGGAATTAGGTAAATAGCTATATATTGGAAGATATAAATAAATAGAGATGTAGATGAATAGACTGGTAAATGGAACATTGTAGGTAAATAGCTAATAGATAGGAAGACGTACATAAATAGATAAATGATAGAGATATAGGTAGAGCGGTTAGCATATACAGAGGCGCCTCAATGGAAAGTCACACAAGGGGATTATGATCTCTCAAAAATTGCGTAGCTCGGAAAAATATCCTCCCTATTCGGCAAATTTAGAGACAGTATTGCAAGATTGAAATACTTTTTTTAATTTTCAAAAAGTTTTTAACGATGTCTAATGTTCTTTAACATTATGTGTTATGTGAATTTGTAAATTTTCAAGTACTGGAGTTTCAACGAGAAATAAATGAGTCATGATCAATACTGTAAACTCTCAATTATCCGCGAGCAGATTATCCGCGAGGGTCTCGAGAAAAAATTTCTTAGTTGACTTTATTCTTATAGAAATTTAGTTAACTTTATATGCTTGAGAACCTCAAATACAAATATTTTTTTATGCTATACCTATCGTCACTGTTTGTACATAACACGTTTTAAGTGTATTGAAACTATTTTGAAGCAAAAAACATTTTTTATCTTTTTTACCCCTTATTTTATGCCTTTTCGGATTATCCGTGATTTTCGTTAACCGCGATACCCGTGCCATCCAGTTCCGCAGATTATCGGGAGCGTATTCTGCCGTGCTAAGCACAAAAGTAGTATCTGCACTTTTTAACGAAATTGAGCTATCCTAAATACAATGTTTTATGATCATTTGAGAACTAGAAGTACTTTTTAAAAGAATCCGAAAAAATACCTCCTAAATCAAATACACGGGACATAAAACTTTAAAGAGTAATAGGGTAAAAGCACCAGTACTCGGCCATTTTAGAGATCTTTTGTTAATCTTGGCTAACCTAGAACTTTCAGCTACCAATACAGCAACAAAAACAAGGTAAAACTTTAGAATGAACCTTTCTGATAGTGAATCACCTACTTGTTTCAGAAATGTAAAAAAAAAAAAAAAATTAAAATCCAAGCTGTTGTCAACACTAGTAAATGCTCCAGTAGTCGGCCACAGAATCATCTTAGCTGAAAAATAAGCAGAATCTCAATGTTGAATGACGGGCATACCATTCAAAATGAAATGACTCATTACTAATTCAAAAAAAGTATACAAAACTTAAATGCCACTGGTTGATGATTGAGGATAGGTACATGAATGTGTGAATGCGTCATATCTGATTTTGAATTAAAAATGTACTATTTATGAGGAGTTTTATGTCATTGTGGCCGACTACTGGAGACTGGTCGACTACTGGAGCACTTACCCTATCTCAGTTCGAGGTTGTCTGCAGATACCACTTATGCGCTTAGCACGGCAGTATTGTATGTGAAAGGGGAATTGGTTTTTAAGGAAAAGTGGTTCCGGAAAAGTGCCCCGGTAGTTCCGACAACAATGTATCCATGGTATGCTATGTGTGCATGCCCGTTATGTTATGATTCGGGAAAATTCGGAATTTCATTGGGTAAATTTAAAATTTCTACCCTCCAGAAAATTTTAAGTTAGGATGATTCTGGATACGTACAGAAATCGTATTTTTTCTAGAAGAAACATTTTGATTGGTAGTGTATTCTCATAAATTTTTCTTCTTTATGGGATTATTGTTATAACCCCTTTATCCCCCCTTCTCTACGCCACTGCTGCCACACAGCTAAACAAATATCTCCTTATTACATATTCCTCAACAAGTATCGCATTGTATTCTCTTCATAATTTAATATCTTTTATTCAGATTTAATGTTGCCATATTTTATTCTCCGTACTTGACGAAATCTATTCATTTCACTTCGGTTGAAATTTATTTCAACCTGAAAGAAACTGTGACTTTTCTTTTTCGCATCTGTGTTGTGCCGCACGTAAAATACGCATTGGGAATTGAGATAAAGGAAAATTTTTTGAAGTATCAAGCTATCGATCGTAGATTTGTGTGGAGTTTCTTACGAAGCAATTTATGTGGCACATATGATGGCGATAAGTAGCGGAGTAGAGTTTATGTACACATCATATATCGTTTCAGCTCCAAAAGCTATATCGATTGTATTGATTGAAGTAGTTACACTCATCTACGCTACAACGTAAATATAAGTGTGCGGTGTTATTACATTAGAAACTCTTTTCAGAGGAAGTAATCAAAAGTTTACCTGTGAGTAGAAGTTATGAATAAAAGATCAGCGTATTCTAAAAGCAACTTGCAAGAATATTAAAGACGCTTTTTTGATGGGGTTATCAATTATTACTTTTGTCAATGAATTAAGTTGTAAGTTTTGGAATCTAAGAAGGGGAACGTACACCCTTCGGGGTCATCGATTTAACAGCAGCTCTATCAAAATGAAATATGTTATTGGGTTAAATTTTTGCACGGAAAGCAGGACAAGAGGTCATTGTTATAAGCTGTTTAAATCTCGGGCTAACCTGGAAATTCGGAAAAATTACTATTTTAGCAGAGTAGTGGGAACTTGGAATAGTTTACCGGAAGAGGCGGTAAGGAGCAAGGGAGTAGATAGTTTTAAGAGGGCCATTGCTCTTCATTGGGGTCTATAATTTGACTAGGACCAACCCTGTTGGGCCCAGAGCCTGTTGCTGGTAGTCACATTTGTATTTGCATTTGTATTTGTATTAGAAATGAAAGAAATTTACTAGTGTAGTATTTTTCTAAAGTGTTACAGTGCATAACTCAGAAATTAATGGGAAATTGCTCTCGAAAATGTTAACCTCACCATGTGTCCAAGCTGGCAATTTGGCTCACAATAATGGCAATTTTGTAATTTTATTATTTAAAATTAATTATGTTGACCAATTAATATTTTTACAAAATTACCATGCTCAAGAACTTACAAGCTGCCTGTTTAGACGCAAGAACTTCCGTAAGATCGCATTTTAGAGCTTGAACACACGGTGAGGTTAACATTTTCGAAAGCAATTTCTTTGTACACCTTAGAGGATTGGGTACATATTCTACACTATCGAGTCTCTTTCAATGCACTGAGTTGCAGCTAAATCGGTGACTTGAAAGATGTAGAATCCCTTTGTAAGTCACTTCTGGGTTTTTTTTATATTACGAAGCTCACTACTTAAGCCTTTAAACACCAAAGGACAGTATTGTCCTTAACCTCAAAAATGAATGAATAAATAAATCATAAACTACACATAATTTATAAATTATATTTTTTCCATGTTATTGAGGCAGCAGAATCTTTATATTTGCGGGAAAAAATGTTTTAAAACTGTACTGTAGTTCTTTTTTCTTTTGAAAACACCACAAATGAAATGCATTTGCATTCATACTGCCATGCTTCTAATTTCATTAAAAATGACTTTTTATTGAGTATTAAGTGATTGTAATGTGATTAATTATCCAATATATTTTTAAGTTGAATAATTTGGTGAATAGAAGTAGCTTTGCATCCCTTTTTGTGTCTCATTAATTTACTCAATTTCTGCTGAACTAATAATTGGAAATCTTGACATACCCGTTATTTACATTGCCATTTTATAGTTTTACGTATTAAATATATATATATCCACCCAATTGCAAAACTTATGGTCTTGAAAGAGTTAAAAAGGAATGTCTTTGTCGATGCATAAAGGTATGAGCATCAGAATGTATTCTGAATCTCACAACTTACTACTTGGATAAAGGTATTCCTTATTAACCCTTCTATACTTTATACACGTGTATAAAGTATTCCTGTAGTTTGTGCTTTGAATTCTTGAATTATTATTTTTACTAGCTGACCTGTGAGAAGCATTCGCAATTGCCAGAAGGAATGCAAAAACAAGTTTTTTAAAGGAATTGTTTGAGTAACTGCAAAAATGTGAATAGGGTGTTTTTTTTTCGCTAATAGCGGTGAAAAAAATCTTCAAAATGAGGTCTTACTTTCGAAGTGTTATGTAATGTTACTCAAATTATGCCACACACAATATTTTATTAATTATAAAGAAAATAAATAAATGAAACTAAAAAAAACACCTTTGCTTTTTTTTTCTGATGATGGAAAGTTGAAATAGAGCCTCTGCTGAAAAAACCCCCCTTTTCAAACTACATATTTCTGCCCGGATCTGAGCTTAAGCCGTTTCCATTATGAACACTACTTTCTACCAAACCGCGCCATTTTCTCATTCATTGTCGAATCCTATTCATTGAAGAAATGTGTGAAAAAAACTCGGAAAAATCTGCTTTTTCTGGACAAAAAAAAAAAAAAAAAAAAAAAAGACCGTGAGTCTATTTTTTGTCAGTAGCCGGCATCATAACCATCAACGGAATCAAAATTCCAGAAAGAGTACCAAGACAGAAAGTCTTGGATTGACCCCTGACCAGTATCCAGAACTTTCTCCTTGTGAATTTGTTGATATAACGACTTAGTAATTTTACTTCCCGAGTTCTTCTGCCAGCGACATTTTTATTACTCTGGAACAGTTATGACTCACCTCAAGAAATTGACTTTTACTTAAATGTTGTTTCTCTAGATTAACGATCTAAACAAGTGCTAGAAGTTTAGCTCTAATACTCCAGAACTCTGAAAGAACCTTTAATTCGAGAATGGCTTGTAAAGAATCAATCATGGCTTCGGTTCTTTAGAAGTTTCCCCCAACAAAACAAGAACCGACGCAACCAACGGCGTTGGCATTTTCCAGCTTATTTTCATATTAATTTGTTTGGGAAGGATTTTTTTCTCCCTTAAATATTTCCATTATTATTTCTTGGAACGCTGGTGAAATTGTTTACAGTTAATAATGACCTGTAAATATTTGGGCTGGATCAGTTTGTTTCTGACAAGAGGAAACGGAAGCAAGTATTTTGGTTTTTATTTTCCTGCAGCTCTTTTCTCTCCAAGTTGTTTGACCTTCTATTGGAAAGGTAAAAGTTTCCTGTTTCAAGGAGGTAGTGACATTTGAACAATGGTTTTATTTCTCATTAGTAGCTATTTGTTTATTTTGTTAAAATCAAAACAAAAACATTTAAACTGAATAAGGAAATTGGGATTTAAAAGAAAGCACATATTTGTGATTCTTGAAATTGTTTCTTGCATGGTCATAGAGTGAAAAATAAAAAAGGTGATTAAATAACGGGTTAGAATATATTTTTTTTAATTCAAAAACACGTTTTTCGTAATACAGAACAACAATTGAAATAAAGTTTACAAATACTTTTGTGCTATAGATGTACAGAAAATAACAACGTTACAAATGCACAAATGAGCAGGGATACGTGAGCAGGGACACGTGTCTGCAGTATCCCTGCTCATTTGTGCATTCGTAACGTTGTTATTTTCTGTACAACAATTGAAATGTTTTTTTTTAACCGTTGCATTTGTATCATGGAATAGCATACTAATATCAGGTTTTAACCAAACTTAATGTACAACAGAAATCTTTAATAAAGTAAATCTAAATACAGTAGTCCCTCCCAATGAAGGACTCTAAGGGGGACCAAAGATTTTGTACATTAAATAGAGGTTTCTCTTCTTCGGAATTATTTTGAACTAATATATGCAGTGTATTTAACTAAGTATAAATTTTAATTAAACAGAAACTGTTAAGGTTTGAATAAATGCTAAAAGTATTTCATATTCACTACATACAACTCAGAATCACTGAAATTAAAAAAAATATTTTTCAAAAGATTGAAATTTATTTTGAAATTTAACAAATACAAAGTTTTGTAACTTACTACAGAAATAGTTTGAAATAATTCGTTACGTGAAAATTTTTGTTGTTATGTAATTTACTTTGAATTACAGTTAGTGTTCTCATTTGAAGTTTTATATAGAAAATTTGTCATGGACCGTGCACTGTCTGTCGGCTTCTTTCACAGGTGCATTAAATACTCCTCACTTCCACTACGCTGACATAGATACTTGTCAAAAAGCAAGTCTCACAGTAAAATAAAAAATAAAAACAATACTCTATACTAGACAGCAACTTAAGTTGACACTGAACGTCACTACGGGTGGAGCCAATAAGAGCTCAGAAGCAGTGATCGATCTCCTCTAATTCGCCAAGTAGGCTATGACGTTTTATCTAGCTCGTTTTTCATAGGCTAACGTCACGCTGACGTCACCATAATTTGTCAAGAAACGTTGCAGTGTAGTATAGCAAAGCAAAAACTTGTTGCAGTGTAGTATAACAAAGCAAAAACTTTTAATTAAAATATTTGTTGGTCTGTAAAGTGTAAAGTTTTTTATTTCTTAAATTTCAAATAATTTTAACTTCTCTGAATAGATAGAATAGCCCGTTAGCTTGGTGAACTTCAACCTTTATATTTCTAATCAATTACGCCTATATCTTTTGAGAAATGCTTTAGAGCGCCCAATCGTTTCGAGTACAGATTGATTGATGGGCAAATGGGCGAAAACCTGAGAACTTCCGTGATCGGAAAATATAAATGGTTCGTTTTTGCATCTTTGAGGCATGCCTGCCACTTTTAGTTAGTTTCTTTTAATCCTGGCTTATTTCAAACACATGCAAAGGATATATTTCATGATCAACTATGTCTGACGCATTCTTTAGCCTAATAAATTTATCGTTGCAAAGTTTGTAAATTGAAGTAATGAAATTCACAAGAAAAAAACTTTATCAAATGTTTTAAATTGGAAGGTTAGCTATTTGTAAAGTGAAATCTTAGCAGTATTTTTCCAGTTTCTTTTTCAGTGTTAAAAATTTGATTAATGACCTTTGAGCATTTTTTAAACTAAATTATAAGAGTTTTGCTACTTGTGCCTTATTTTATTGAGACTTAATTCTTTTAATGTTGGTACATTTTAAACGATGCAAAGGATATGTATTAAAACAAACTATGACGCACATTCTGCAGTCTTTTTAAAACACTTTGCTGTTCTTGGTGATGTATCTCGTTCATTTAGCATGTAACTCTGGCAGTGCCCAACGGCAGGGGATTTTAAAGTATTGTCAAGTGGTTTTTAAACTGAATATATATTATACAGTGAACTCTCACTTATACACCGCCTCATTTATGATACTTTTTCACTTATACGACGATTTTCAATGGTCCCAGCACATTCTATAGCATAATAATGATAACATCATTCGTTTATGCGTCGCTTTAAAGATAAATATTTCACTTATACGCCGAATTTTTCGTAAAATGTAAAAAAAATAATTTATTTTCTTTAAGAAGTAAGCATGTTTCTTCACTTTCCTCTTTAATCTTTCGCCTTTATTGCTCACGGAAGGCCTTTTTTCCGTATAAACTAGAGTTCGGAGATTGACAATTATCTATTATGTATCGTTTTAAAGGGAACAATTTGTGATCAGGTACGTTACAATATTTGTTTCCTCTTTATCGTTGTAGTTACGCTACAGTAATTGCCAAACCGTAGTAATATGCCCTTTTTCTATAGAAAGTTTTTTTGTTCATGCTCTCATTAGAAACTATACTATGTTTTAGACCTTTAAATAGACTTGTTCGCTTATGCGCCTTTTTCTGTTGGTCCCTTGGGCCGGCGCATAAGTGAGAGTTCACTGTAATTGGTTTGGCAAATCGTATCTTGTTTATTGTTTCTGAACTGTATCATTATTGAGGAATAGTATAAAATAGTGAAAACGAATTAAATGTGGTTGCATAATTAACTTTTATAAACATTAGCCTAAGTCAGTCGGAAGCACTTACAGCACAGTCATTTTGGTTAGATACAGGTCACTTCAATTTTTTTGTAATATATAGGGCACAATGCTCTATCCTCCCGGCAGAGATAAGAAAAAAACTTTTCTACCTTTTAAATTACTAAAAGCAAAAGCTGACAATACTGTACGTTTAATTGTATCATTTAGTAGTTCTGAAGTTATATAATGTTTGCAAGAAGTTTTAGGAAATGCTCTTCTTGTAGTATTCTATGCATTTATATGAATGACAGAAATTTTGTGATGTTCTCCAGGACAAAAACGGAGTTTTTCAACATTTTAAAATTATTTTTCTGTTTTAAAATTGCATTACTTTTATTAATGTAGGGTCAAGCGGGGTAATTGTGGAAATGGGGTAATTCAGAACAAACGACATTAGCGCTTCTGTAAGCAATGGCGAAGTCAAGGGTCAAGCGGGGTAATTGTGGAAATGGGGTAATTCAGAACAAACGACATTAACGCTTCTGTAAGCAATGACGTAACCAAATAGCAGTAGCAACTGGAAGTTCACATCTTCATTATGAGGTTAAAGATGTTTTTTTTACTGATGTAGCAACACTATACCCGCCATTTTCTTTAGTTATCCTAACCCTTCTTACAAAAGTTATCAAACAGTTTTTTAGTTTTCAATTTCCATCCTGTTCGGACTGATAAAATTATGCTAAGTTATTGTTTTCATTGTATTTGCTTCAGTTATTAAACCTTTAACAGGAATCAACTGGAGTTTCGCCGTCTTTTATTTTTAGCACTCTGCAGGAAGGTGTTCATAACTACCCCGTATTTTTCTGGGTAGGGATAGTTATGAATTTTTTTAAAAGTCGCTTTTTCCTCTTCAAGTCAAATTTTATGATCCAAATAGTTGTTTTGACCATTTAACTGAGCAGACGTTTTGTAATGATTTATATAAACTTGTCAGTACGTTTGAACGTCCAAATGCCTCGCACTTATGTGAAGAAGAAGCCACCTCCTCAATATAAGAGTGAAGACTTATTGAGGGCTGTGAATGATATTACAAATGGGAATATGACCTGCAGAGAACCGGTGAACACCTACGCCTTCCCTCTGGGTGTTTTTCACAATAGAGTTAAAGGTAAAGTCAAAATTGATAGGATGGAGCAGGTCGCCCAAGGGACATACCAACTGATGTGGAGCTAACTTTAGCAAAATATCTAATTGCTAGGGCTCGTATAGAGTTTCCTTTTGGCAAGGAAGAGTTGAAAAGCTTTATTCAAGACTTTGCTTTGGATAATGGGTTGCACGTCCGACTCAAAGATGGAAAGCCAGGTGATGACTGGCATAATAT